>JAQZBX010009817.1:0-45342 GCA_029593785.1 Cabassous unicinctus
GTGAGGCCCCGGGTTCGCTTCCAGGGGCCTCCTTGTGAGGGCAGGCCGGCCCGCGCGGCACGGTGGGCTGATGCAGCAGGACCTCACAGTGAGGGGAAGATAAGCAGACACGGAAGAAACACACAGCGAATGGGCACAGTAAAACACAAGCAGCAAGGGGGGCATAAATAAATAAATAAATAAATCTTTAAAAAAAATAAAATAAAATAAATAAATAAACTATTGAGTATTTACTAGGCTCCAGGGATTCATGGATACACAAACCCGGACCACATGGAGATTACATTCTAGAAAAGAAGTCTGGTACTAAAAAAAAAAATACCTAAGCAATTGTTTAAATACAATTGTGGTAAGTTCTGGAAAGGACAGGTGTAGGGCTATCAGAGGGTAAAAAAAGATGTCCTTGATCTAATCGGGGAGGGGGAAAGGCATGGTTGGCAAAGCTTCCTCATGGAAGGGAAGTTAGATGAGAGCTGCAAGACACATAGGAGTTACCCGGAGGGAGAATATTCCTGGCAGAGGGAATGGTGAGGAGCACAGTATGGGATGGGGCTGGAGAGGTGGGCAGGAGTCAGACCGTGCAGGCCCATGGGCCACAGAAAAGAGTTTTGATTTTATTCTGGGGATGATAGTCCCAGGAAAGGGCACCAGAGGCCTGAGCGGGCACTCAGGTGTCTTCTGTCCTGCTGGGACACTGGAATGCCCCTGGACCCTCTCCCACCTGGGAGTTATCAGAGAGAGGCCTTCCCACACAAGGTCCTGGGCTGTGGCCAGATAAGCAGAATGTCATCATCCAGCCCCACGATAACACGAGCCACATGGAGATAGGGAGAGGAGGAGCGAGAGGTGAGAGAGAGCCACTGGGGATTTCCACTCTTCCCTTTGTGCATCAAGGAGGGGCTGAATCATCAACAGGGGGCTGGAATGGGAAAGGAAGTGGCATCGTTGAGTGGTGGCGGCAATGAGCTCAGTACAAATCCCTACCCTGCCCTGTCCCAGCTGTGGGACCCTGGGTGTTACCTACGCTTCAGTTTCTGTCTCTGTAAAATGGCTGTAAGAATGGGTGATGGGGGCCTCAGAGGATTGTTAGGGAAATTAGAGACAAAATAAGTAAAGAGTTTAGCACAATATGCCCTTCGTGTGTTCTCAGTAACTCCCTCAGCCAGGGAATGCAATCCCTCCTCAGAGAAAAGCCCACAAACACCACGTACACAGCAGTTGGCTGCTGTTGCTGTTGATATGCCAAGTGTGAGCATATTTTCCATTTTTATCACTTAAGCTGTAGAGAATATCTTTTTAGCCTGAGTCAGGAAAGAAGAATCTCCATAGTGGCTAGATGCTGCTTCAGATCCCACTGGAGTGGAATTCTTCTCCAGCTAAGTTCTCCTTGTGACCCCACTAATGTTCTTTATTCACTCTCACCCATTTCTTTGTTTGTGCCTTGCCCTCCATCTGACACATCCTTTCCTTTTTCTCCTTTGGTGGAAATTCTACTATGCTTTAGGTCTAGCTTAATCATACTGCCTCCCTGAAGGCTCTCCTAGAAGTTCTACTCATTTATGCCTTCTCCAAAGCTTTATGTTTCTGTTATTGTGTGATTTAAATTGTGTATGTCTTGCTTCCTCTACTTGATCTGTGAGGGCAGAGAGATGAGTCCTTCCTCCTTGCTGGACTCAGTGATGCATCTTGTCAGCTTCATGTACAGAGGGAAAAGGAGCTTTGCCCTTCCTTGGCCTGATTTGGAGCAAATAGATCAGGGACTGGCACACTTTTCTTAAAGGTCCAGATAGCAAATATTTTAGACTTGTGAACCCTGATTGCTGTCCCAGGTTCTCAGCTCTGCCCCTACGGCATGAAAGGAGTCGTAGTAAATGAGTGGGCATGTCTATGTTTGAACAAAACTTTATTTCTAAAAACAGGTGACCGCCTCTTGGGCTTTAGTTTGCTGTGGAATCTTGGCTTTGGCCAATTAGAGCCCCATCCCTGGAACAGGGTGGGGTCACCAATCCCTTCCAAACCAGATGGACTGAGTGTGTGGAGGGCCCCAAGGAGATTCAGGGTACTGTTTTACAGTGAGAAAAGTTAAATGTTGATAGCAGTAAAAAGGGACAAATTGACTACAAGGATCATTTCCAAATAAGGGTCCCCAAGCCTTCAGTCTTCTTCAGTGCATTTAAGTAGCAAGGAGAGGAGCAAGTTTGTCTGCTTAGAAAACCATCGTGGGAGCACATGTGGCTCAAACAGTTGAGCACCTGCCTCCCACTCGGGAAGTCCTGGGTTCGGTACGTGGGGCCTCCTAAAGAAAAAAACAGACAATGAGCAAAAACAAAATAATGAGCAAACAGATGAGGCAGCCATCTCGGGGTAGGCAGGGGGCGGGGGGAGAAGGGAGGAAAAAAAAAAAAAAAGAAAACCAGCACATTCCCAACTGCTCCTTCCCACCCCATGGGGAGAAGGATTTGGCTAGGAAGTTCTCACAGTTATTTGTATTTTATATCTTTCCAAAGTACTTTTGAATTTATAATGTCAAAGACTTGCTGTGTAGTAGGGAGGTCAAGCATATTCTTGTCCTCATTTTACAGATGAGGGCATCTAACTTTCAGCTCTGAAGACTTGACAAAGAAACAATATATTCTAAATATTGGCCATGTAAGATTGGCAGCCTCTGTACTACTACTCCCTACCTCATTCTCACAGCAGACATCACAGTCCACCACCGCACTCTTTCCCACTGAGCTCAGATGGTGTCCCAGAATCCTTGCTATGGTAATGCACTAGCAGCCACCCCCAGTGGATAGGAGTTGGCTCTTAGAGGGAATAAGAAATTGTACTCATGGAATTATCAAATTATTCAACTGCAACTATTGTTTATTGAGTGCTTTCTATCTGTCAGGAGTTATGCTTATTTCATTTATTTTTTAGAAGAACTCTAGGTAGGTGTCACAGATATCTTGGTGCTTTTTTCACATCTCCTCCACCCAATTCTGATTTCTGCTGTGGCAGCAGTGGATAGTCCCTTGTGTACTCAGACTCACTTTACACTGACAACCTCAAGTACTTGCTCCCTGTATTTCTGCATTTTGTCCCTGACTCCTGAGAGCCTGCTAGACAGCACCCAAGCTCAGTCGAGCAGTGCAGGGACCTAACTAGGTAAGGATGGGAACCACCAAATAAATACTCCAGACTTCTGTTCACCAGGGGGGGATGGTTCTAGGAGGCACACTGTACACCTCTCCAGAGGTCCCTGCAAAATCAAGTCCCTGTTGCCTACAGTAGTGTGTATTGAACTGTGTCCCCCAAAAAGCTATGTTGATGTTCAGAACATCAACAGATGTTCCGAACATGGCCTTATTTGGAAATAGGGTCATTGCAGTTGGAATTAGTTATGATGACATCATACTGGAGTGGTAGCCCTTAATCCAGTGTGACTGGGATCCTTATAAGAAGGGAGGAGACCTAGAGACACGAGGGGATAGGGCCGTGTGAAGGTGGAGGCAGAGATTGGAGGGATGCAGCTGCAAGACAGGGCCTTCAAGGATCGCTGGCAAACCACCAGAAACTAGAAAAGGGAAGGAAGGAGTCTCCCCGACAGGTTTCAGAGGGAGCGTGGCCCTGCCAACACCTTGGTTTCACACGTCTGGTCTCCAGAACCGTGAGACAGTAAATTTCTGTTGTATTAAGCCACCCAGGTTGTGGTACTTTGTTATGGGAACCCTTGCAAACTACTACACAAACAGTGACCTTGATTATACAATTGTAAAGTGGCCTTTCCTTCCTCATTTGCTCATTCCTGCTTCTTGGGATCACTTCCCAAATAAATTACCAGCACACAGGTTCATGACTTAGGCCGTGCTTTCAGTAGAACACAAACCAGGACAGTAGGTATTATGAATCCCTGTTTTGCCTATTAAGAAACTAACTGAGAAGTCAAGTAAACCCCAAAATCAGACAGCTAGTCTTTCTGATCTTAACTGTCATGTTCCTAGCCAGCAGGAAGTACTGTTCCACTAACATGACTTTGGACAGCAGGTGGCCACCAAACAGTGGCATTCTGGTACATTCAGTGCTACATTTTGGTTGGTGAAAGAAGCTAATCGGATTTGACAGAAAGGAAGTAAGCCAGTTTTCTCTCCTAAAAATAGTCTTATTTTCAGTCCATTCATGAACAACCACACTCATCTGAGGAAACACTACCTATGTTTCAGAGTTTCTGGGTAATTGAAAGAATCCGCTAAATCAAATCTCATGAGAAGATTATGGCAAAAATGAGCATTTCAAAGCCCACAAAATGTAAATTAGCGGGCACCCTTCTTTTATTTTTGCAGTTTCAACCCAGGCTAATCCATAGATACAGAGAAGACCAGAGGATGTGGCAAAATGAGCTCATTAAGGCATCATGGGAAATTCTTTGCTAGCTGGGTTGAGGTTGAAAAATTTGCCTTTCATTGACTGTTTAGATCCCATTGCAGGGTTTGCTTGGTCAGAGGCTAATATAGCTGGATCCTATTATGGTGGTCAATAGATGCCCAATTGGCAACTCTTCCAAAAAGCCTAGGGGTATGGACTAAAAGTCAGGTTCTGAAACTCCTCTCAGTTGGATAGACCCTGTGAAGTAGGGGGGTGATTGGCAGGACTTGAATCCAAAATTCAGGGAGAGTAGCCACTCTAAGAGTTTCTCAATCTGGTGCTTGCTAGTTTCTTAGGATGAGTAACACATCCCAAGAGCAGCCTCACCTCTGCTCCTATCTTTCTAGCTCACTCTTAAAAGAAAATGGATGAAGGATGGCAGGCAGGTAGGACGTGGCAAGCAGTCAGCTGCCCACCCTCCAACTGAACAGATATCCCACGTTACAAAGGAAGAGTCTTGCATGTTGGTGAGATTGGTGAGGATGTTTTAACCAGCCCATGACTGATATCTGTGCTCACAGTTACATATCCAAAGGCACTTACCATTCCTCCAGGACTTCTTTGAAACCCATTCCCAAGATGAGTTTAGTGACGACTATGCTGACCATTCTTTATTTGTACCCCCTCTTCCGAGCCAAATTTATGCCCTTTGCCTTGTTCAGCGCCCACTTCCTATTGAGCATGGTCAATGGAAGGCACCAGCAGGAGACTGGAGGCAAGAGGAGAGACAAGGCCAGGCATTTATTCCTCATTCTCACTCCCGCCCTTGCCATGATTTCCTGCAGTGGCCACACTTGTACAGCTCCACCTCTCACCAGGCTCCAGGAACACCATCCAGTCCTCGGGGTGGTAACAGCTCCCGACTGTAGGCAGTCTGTGGGTGCGCCAACAAATCTTTTCGGTTCCCTTAACCCTGCCCAGACCTTGGCAGAGTCCCTTCATTCAGCCAAGTTCAGGTGACTCTTTCGAGGGTGCCCCATTTCCTGCTGGAATCCTGACTGACACAGTAGCCCTTTCCCCAGCATCCAGTGCACATTTCTTCCCAGCAGTACCATTAAGAATTGTAACTAGAGCAGCTGTTTACCAGAGCAGTTAAGAGTTCAGGCTTTGAAGTCAGGCAGACCTGTTTGAATCCTGATGTTATCCATTCCAACTTTTGGACAAGTGATTTTACCTCTGAGACTCAGTTTCCTCATTTGAAAAATGGGGATAATGATTCTTATCTTCCAGAAGTGTAGTGCCAATTAAGGGAGACAATGCACATTAAGCTTAGCCAGTGCCTGCTGCATGATAAGGGCTGGGTAATTTTTGACAGCTATTGTTACTTTTATCATCATTACCCAGTTACCTGTCCAAATCCCAACTGTCCGGGTAATTATAACAACAAAATTTTCACATATTCAGCATTTTGTGTTTTTCAAACCCCAACACTCAGAGCACAATCGCATTTTGATCCTTCTGGCATAACGAAGTGGCTCAGCAAATGTAATTATCTCCATTTTATGTCTGAGGAAGCTGAGACTCAGAAGGGTGAGTGACTTTCCCAAGAGTACACTTTTGAGCACTGACAGCATCTCGCTCCTCCTGGTGCAGTGCACTTTCCACCTCTCCCCTACCCCACCCCTGTCGTATTTAATATCCAGGGTGTTTAAATATGACTTCATGGGCTGCTAACTTCTGCTGATTCCCACTGTGTGCCTGCCCTTCTCTAAGCATTTTATATGGATAATTTCATCTCTGTCACCATAACCCACTGAGGCAGCACTTTTTCACCCTACCTTAAAAACGAGAAAATGGAACCTCAGAGAGGGTAAGCCACTTGCCATGAGACGACTGGGTTCTTAGCTGGCAGAGCTAGGGTTTGAACCCATGTCTCTCTAAATTGACACTTGGTTCTCTGTGGAATAAAATAAGAATTTTCAGCAGGAGAGACCGCAGTTATTGTTGTGGGTTGGATTGTGTTCCCTCTGACACCTTTATTTCGGACATCTGGCCTCTAGATCTGTGAGACAATAAATGTCTGTCGTTTCAAGCCACCTAGTTTGTGGCACTTTGGTACAACAGCACTTGGAGATAAATATAGCAATTTTTAGCTAGATTAAACCTGAAAGCAGTTTTAACATTTCATTAATCTATTTATTCAAAATGTATTTATTGATAATCCACCATGTGCTGGGTCCTGCTTTAGGTGCTGAGGTTGGAAGAATGACAAAAAGAGGTCTGTCCTTCTCTTGTGACACTTAAAGACCAATGTGGTCTCAGTGACAGTCATCAGCTCAGTGACAGTCCAGGCTTGAGTCCCCTGTGGCTAGGGCAGGGGAACTATGGATAGCCCCACTGAATCCCAGTGGGTTCTCCAAAGGAGAAAGAATTTTCTGTTTACCAGAGAAGAGAAAAAGGGGTGCTAGCGTCCCTTTATGGATGTTTAGCACCACTGGGGAGGGGAGGGATCAAGAAGCCTTCCCGAAATGTTGATATCTATGCTGAAGGTTGAGTGAGAGTTAGGTGGTCACTGAATGGACAAGAGGACTGTGTTGTTGTTGTTAGACAAGGGAGGGGAGCATCATGTTCAAAGGCCTGGGGGGTAGAGGAAACAGGAAGAATTTTGGAAAAAACAGAACATGGATTGAAAGGGGTGGGAATGGAGGGAAAGAGAAAGAAAAAGATGAAGCTGAAGAGGCCAGACAATGAAGGGTCTTGTAGACCTTGTTGAGGCCTTTGTACTTATCTTGTGGGCATTGGGGAGCCATTGAAGGTTGTAGGCTGGGTACATGACATGATAAGATAGTTGGTTCAAAAAGATGGCTTTGGGAAAGTCTGTCTCATTTAGAGCTATATTCCCAGTTCCTAGAACAGTGTCTGGCACATAATAGGGGCTCAATAAATATTGGTTTCGTAGATAGCCTAGTCAGAGAGTGCTGTGAGGACAACAGAAGGGTCGACTGGCTCCTAATATCTGTGTTCCTCTTCTTGACCCAGCAACGAGCCGGGAACCAACCTGGAAGGCAGGATCATCAGAACCTGGATGAAAAAGAGTACTGAGCGTATGTTTGAAGGTGCTTTTGGGTCGGGGGTTCAAAGTGACAAGAATATTATCTGTCATTTCCCTCATCCTCTCTATTTTCAAAGGCCTCTGTCCCGCTTTATGGCACATCCATCAGATCCACTCACTTTCATATCTTCGCCTTTGTGACTAACGAGTGGCTATACGTGCGCTGATCTGCCTGAACTCCAGGCACAGGGCGGGTGGTTCCTGGAAGTGAAGGCAGCCTGCTAACGGCAGTGAAAGCTGCCCTGGAAATATTTCCTCTTAAGGATCACACTTTACCTTTAAGCCCCAGGGCTGCTGAAAGGAAGTATCCCCATTTATCTGGATGTGCCTGGGGTTGTTTCCAGACCTTCAGGGCTCAGATAATTGACTTGGCATATCAGAGCTGCAAGAGAAGAGGGAAAACTCCATTAAAAGTGATGCCTTATAAACTAATGTGTCATCACTGGGGGAGACCACATGGCACAGTTAAAAAAAAAAAAAAGGGAGGGACTTTAAAGTTGCACAGATCTGGGTTCAAACCTCCCGGCTCTGTACACTTAGTATTTGTGTGGCAACTTAATTGCTCAATTTTCTCCCTTGCAAATTGGACACACCTATTATATTTTCAGGGTTGTAATGAGGATTAAATGAGATAAAGTAGAAAAAGTGGTTGGCATCTGGTAGCTGTTAGGTAAAGAGTAACTATTATTTTCTTGGAAATGCAAGGCCACGTTGCATCAAGGCATGAGCCACCATGTGGGTCAGAGAGAGAGCTGGCATTGGATGGCAAGAAAGTGGCAAGTTGGGTCTCTTTTCTCCCAGGGCTTCTCCTCTCTTGCCTCTTTCCCTCCTTAACTCCTCTTTCCATAACCTTTTCAAAATTCTAAGTAGTAGATGGTGGGTGTGTGTGTGTGATACAATATGGTCACAATTGTGTGGTATGAGTCAGAAAACTCTATTGGCCAGGACTCTGTTGATTGCAAGTGACAGAATTCAGTTCAAACACTGGCTCAGAAACTGGGAAGGACAGGCTTGGAGTTGGAATCTATCAGCCGCCCACCAATGGGGAAGGGGTTTCCTCTTTCCATCTCTCATGTGGGCTTCCTCGTCTGTGGGCCACATTCTCCCCTCTGACAGGAGGCTTTCTTTTCAGGATGGGGTGGTGGACAAGGCCACAAAAACCCTCTAAGCTTCTACCATCTCTACTTAGAAATCTAGAGGAAAAAGAAAGCCTCTCCCTTGCTGCTGCAGACCAGGCGAGGGCTCTGATTGGTCTGTTGAGGCACATGTTCATCACGTCAACCAATCACTGTGTCTGGCAATAGCTTACTACCTGTAGCTTGATTGCACAATGCTTAGGTCATGTGACTGTCGTCATTGAAAGGATTTTGTGATTGGTGGTTCTAGCAGAACTACATGGAGTGAGGGAGGAGCATCCCCTAAAACCCTTTTATGTGTGAGGGAGCTTTTACCTGAAAAAAGAGGAAGAAGGGAGACTGGATAGCCAGCAATAAAGACATCATAAACGCAAACACTACCTTCCTCTTTTCTTGCTACCTTTTCTTCCAAGCTGACTCCGTAAACACTGGTCCTGTCAGGACCTGCTAGAGCTGTGGATAGGGTGGGGGAGGGTGGACTTTCGGTCAGACATGTCTGGAATCAAATTCCAGCATTTCCTTTTCCTGGCTGTGTTACTTTGGGCATGGTACATAACCTCTCTGCACTTCCCTTCCCTCATGGGTAAAATGGAGATAATAATCTACCTCATATGGTAGTTGTGAGGATTAAATGAGAAGTGCATCAAAACACGGTAGCTGGTATAATTAATGATAGCTAAAATAATAGTAATTACTATTATTATCATAAGTATTATTAATCTTTTTTTAGGGCGGAGGTGGCTGGATAGGAAGGAATTCCAAGAAGAGAACCTAAGAGAGGCTCAAAGAATGTTAAGCCTGGCTTAGAGACCCTATTACTTTGTTTTACAGATGGGAAAACTGAGGCCCAGCAAATACCTTGGCCTGTGTTGGTTACAGGAGGCTGAACAGAAGAACTGCAAAGACCATATCTTTGCAGGAGACTGAGCCTGGAGCCAGTTAGCCTCGCCAAGAGCTTTCAGAAATTACGAGGCCACAAAAATGCTTTTTGGCTTGAAGCATCCAAATGGACCCCACCCATCTTGCTCAGAGTCAGGCCTCCTTCTTCTGGCTACTGGACCCTGCAGTTGCCAGGCTGGTGAGTCCAATCTGTTATTTTTTTTAAATACTTTATTTCTAAATGATTTAGCAGGACTGGGTCTTTTCGTATGTAAATTAGAGCTTTGAAAACCTTGGTTTAAGCAAGACCATTTCCCAGCACCCACACAGAACGTTTCCTCTCTCCCTTCCTCCCTTCTTTCCTTCCTCCCTCCCTGCCTCTATTTCCTCCTTCAACATTTAAACATTCAGTGCATTGACTAGGCACTGTGCCAAGGGTGGGGTCAAAGAATCACTCATATGTACATTTAAATAGTTTTCAAGTTCATCTTATGTGCCTGGCACTGTGCCAAAGACCCTGGGCACTGAGGATGCAGCAGGAGACAAAACAGACTGAATTTCTGCTCTTATGGGGTTTATACTGCAGTGTTTCCTATTCTAGAAACTGGCTGTTTAGTCTGGGTTGAGTGTCTTCAGCGAGAAAGGCTGGTGTGGGGTAAGGCTGGACAGGTGAGCAGGGCCTGAGCATGGTGAGAAGTTTGGAATTTATGGTGAAAGCAAGGGGCAGGCACTGAAGGGTTTTTAGCAGGCGAGAGTCTCTCTCAGAGGGATGTCTGAGAACGGGCACTGCTCCCTCTCTGCCTCTGTAGCGTCATCTGCTCTCACTCCTTCCCTTACTCGGGAGGCGCTAGAACCTCTGCCCTTCTCTCCTGTTCATGAGTGTGCTGTGCTTCTACCCACCACCATGTCTTTGCAGAAGCCATTCACTCCATCTGAGAAACCCTTTCCCCATGAGGGTTAATTCTTCCTCATCCTTCAGTGTTCAATTCAAATCCTACTTCCTCTGGAAAGCCTTTTCTGATTCCTATCCCCATCTTTCCCTCCTAGACTAAGCTGAGTCCCTGATAAATGATATCAAGGCGTCCAGTACTTCTCCTTTGTCACAATGATAAAAATTGCAAAGAAATAAGTTGTGTAATTGTTAAATTTAGTTTTTCCAGGGAGACTCTAAGCTCCATGTAGTCAGGATTGGACCAACCTTTTTATTTTTATGTCCCCAGTATCCAGGGTAGTGCTTGCCAGATAGAACACACAATAAGTAAATATTTGTTGAATTTAAAAATGACTGAGTGAATGAATGAATAAATGAGTGAGAAATGAAATATCACCTGCAATGTTTGGAATGTGGTCAGGTTGGGTACCCTAAATTTCAGCTGCCTGCTCCTAAGCTTTGTTTTTTAAATTTTATTGAAGTATATAATTCATACATGAACAATAAGAGTGTAGTAAAAGTAGTGAATTTACAAAACAAAACATGCATAACATCATACAGGGGTCCCATACATCACCCCACCACCATCACCTTGCATTGTTGTGAAACATTTGTTACAAATTATGAAAAATTATCATCAAAATCTTACTACTAACTATAGTCCATATCTTACATTTGGTGTATTTTTCCCCCAACCCATCCTATTATGTTTTAAATATATTTTTATTACAGAAGTTGTGAACTTACAAAACAGTCATGCACATGTGCAGAATTTCCATACAACACCCCTTCACCAACACACCACACCTTGGTGGTCTCTAAGTTATTACCTGGCGTGGTCACCTAGTTTCTTAATGGTCTTTTCAGCAGGTACAAGACCTTACCAATCACTGCTGGTCTTGTTCCCATTTGCCAAGTGGAAGATTATTTATCCTGTGTCCACTCTGATTGATTGCTTATGGCTGTCTAGAGCTTGGTGCTGAGGCTGCTTTAGGCATGGTGGAGAATGCCAGTATCTGTTAGCAATGTCTGCCATGATACCTTAGGGAAAACAGCATCCCTATTCTATTGGTTAGCCTTGGGCTCTTGGGCCCAGGTTCCCCGCTTTCCCTGCGGGTATGACTCCTTTGAATCCTGAAACCAAATTCTCTCTCATTATTAAGAAAAGCCAGTGCTCTTTGGGGATCTGTGCTGACCAAAACGTCAATTCTGCTGCTAGTTAGTTGGCATGGAATATATGTATTTCTTTCTCTCTCGTTATCCAGACTTGATCACAAGCCCCTTGAGGGACCACTTAGCCCTCCGGAAACTAAATTGGCAAATTCAGTAGATTATTTTGTCTCTTGGGTTGAAACCAGCAAGTAAATCAATCCCTCTAGGGAAAATTGCTCAACATGCAGTGTGGGACCAGATATAAGAGAATTCCTGGGAGCTACTAGTTAAAAAGCCACTTTCTAGAACTCACCTTCTTCCCTTACCTCTAATTTAAGCATCAAGAGGTGGAATCACCCATAAAAGGCAGTAAACAAGGTCTGGAAAGGACAAAGTGATTTCTCTGGCATCATCAGAGGTGTTGGAGGTGGAGGAAAGGCCGGAAGCCTGCTGGTTCTTAGCTCCCTCCCCCACCTGCTGTTCTCAGTTTCCTTCAGCCAAGTCCTACTCCACTTATTTTTAGCATAGGGCAGTGGAAAAGGTGATGGGTCAACATTTACAGTCTTGGCTAGGCTGGTTATTAACATATGATTTTGGGGCCTCGATTTCCTCAGCTGTAAACTGAGTAAATTAAACACCACTATCATCACCGTCATCGCTGTCATCATCATCCCTCTCCTACCACCTTCACCATCATTACCATTATCCTCATCATCCTTACTCTAGGTACCACTGACCATTTGCTGTTTTCCAGGCACTCATTGTATAAGCATTTTCTCATCTAATCCTCACAACAGCCCTGTACGGTATCATGAATATATTATTAATTATGCTGTTATTCCCATTTTACAGTTGAGCAAACTGAGGTTCAGAGAATTGAAGCCCCATTTGCCCAGGGAGTGGTAGAGACTGATTCAAACCCAAGCTAGTTTGGTCTTAACTCCTCATGAAGCCTTTCTCTTAAAGTCCATTCCAGATAAAAAAAATCCTAGTGTCTTTTCAAGTTTTGCCATTTGGATGCAGATATTTTCTTAAAAACATGTGTTTCCTGGTAGAGCAGGGGTGTTGAATGATATTATTTTATAGTGTCATTGCTAGAGGACCTCCCTGATTTTGTCCTGGGGAAACTGAGACTCAGAGAAACATGTCTTGTCTAACACAGCAGATTAGGGTCTGTCCAGGAAGCCATTCAGTTTTCCTCTAGGCAAGAAGAAACTTGGCAACAAGCCCAGTGGGTAATTTTCTTCAAGCTTGTAGAGGAGAGGAATTGGAAAGTAAGGTTTAGAATCTATGGGTCTAGTTTCAAATTCTGGTTAGTTCCTCTACTCTTGTGTTATTTTAGTTGCGTAGGCAACTCAACTCCCTGAACCTCAGTTTTTTCACCTGCAAAACGGGGATCATAATACCTTCCTCATTGTATGAACAAAAGAATTAAATAATTCATTTTAAAGTGCTTACTTAGCATAGGCTCTAGCACATAATAAAAATGATACATCATGATTATAATAAGACCATATTATTATTATGCAATATAGCTAATAAATATATAACATTATATAGAATATATTATTACCATATCTTGCATTAAATTAACTACCTCTCATAGCTTTTTTCTCTGGACATCATTTCCCTCCACTGGGAAGAAAAGGCCTCATATAAAGTGAACTGAACCCAGAATTTCCTTTTTAACTCTGCCTGCATATTTTCAACGCAACAGGGAACTGCTGGAATTATGTAGCTAGGTGCTTCAAGATGTCCCCTGACTTGCATCTGTGTACAGCTGAGAAATGGACTCCCCCCTCCTCCAGGCAAATTGTTAATTAGTTGCCTTATTGACTAAGTTCTAAGCACTCAGTCAAATTGGGTAACCAATCCAATTTGGACAGGAGAACAGTGAAAAGCTTTTGTTCATCCATTGTTCAATTGGGTGCATTTCATTGTCTGGACAAGAGACTTGGAATAAGGCTTCATACCCTTGCCTTAAGCATGGAGAGTCAGGGGACAAAATTATTTAGCAGTCTTGACTTTTATTTCTTTCTTCCTTCTACCTGATTTCCTACAACAAAAAAAGGGCAAACATCCCCCAATTTAATGATGGGAAGAAAGAGCTTCAAAGACTCTCTATTAAGATTAAATATTCAATATTAAACATCCATTCTGTACTAGGTACTTTTACTCATTTGTAATAATTATTAGGCACTTTGTATACATTTATCTCATATATTTTCTGCCATCCAAGCCAACAGGATATCAGGAATGGATGAAGGAGGCTGTCATAATGTTTTTTTGTTTTTTGTTTTTAAATCTTTGTTTTATGTAGCTACTTGCTTTGAAGGATTTCCACATTTTCGCAACCATCTTCTAGGACGGAAGACAGTGAATATTGCTATTCTTTTAAAGGTAGAGATACTAAGGCACAGAAAGTGTGAGTATTTTTCCAAAGAGTAGTAAATAGTTTCCCAACCTTTTGTGTTGGTGGGTATTCTAAATCAGCCTTTGGAAGGAAAACAAAGAAAAATGTCTTTGGGTCTGTCGACCTGGCTGCGAGGCAGGTACTTTCTCTTTCCTATCAGGGCATACTGAAGGAGCAGTTTAGCTCTGTGGACTAGAGCAAATCAGTCCCCCCTATTTCCCCATCAGAGTCAGAGCCCAGGAGGGTGGCCCAAACCCCAGTTCCCTCCCTGAAAATCCTCTTAGGGGGAAACCAAAACAAACAGCATAGAAAGTTGGCTTTTCATTTGGGGGTGCGCGGGGGTGGGGTGGGGATTGCCTGGCACCACCACTCCACCCCAAACATGTTTTTGATTTGGTTTTATTGGCTAGTGAAAAGAATCATTTAATAGTCAAGAGCCAAGCAGTGACAAAGGAATTCAGGTAAATTAGTTTCAGTTCTTAGGTAGACTGTCCTTCTTTGGAATTTGAGCTTTAGAAAATAAAGCCTCCTTTACTACTTATTCCCTCCACTCCCCCACCCCCATCCCTTTCCCCTAAGCCTTTTTAAAAGGATTTTTCTTCCCCTTTCTAAATCTCTTCAAGAAAGAGTTTCTTTTCTTTCATACAGAAGGGTTGGGGAATTAAAATTCACCAAAATGTCCTAACATCAGTGCACTCAGAAGATTCAATGAAATACAAATTAGGTGCATTAAAAAAAAACAAAAAACAAGGTTGTGTTTTGATCGGACCCTTAAAATATGCAGAAATACACGGAAGAGTTTTAAAGCCATTTTAATAACTAACTACTTACCTGCTGAAAGCATTTACTCACCACGCCCCCCTTTCACCCCAGTCCCAAATGCTTAAAATGCAGTTAAAGTTTAAGCTTTTAGTCCCTGAAAGTACCAGCAATCCCTTGCACAGAAGCGGCGTCCGTAAAATCTACAAGCTCAGTTTTTCATTACTCCGTTGTAATTAACAATCCAGCAGTAAATTAATGATCTGAAGTCCACAAATGGTGTGGAACTAGAGGGCTTAAACATTTAGAGTGGGTGTTGGGTCCCACAATTTGATTTTATAGCTGAAACTTTCACAAAGGCATGATGTTTACTGTATTTCTAGGCACAGCCCTAAAGATCTCACTTGACACGTCTAGATCTCCTACTTTTCATTTCATCTATCTTTCCCTTTTTACTTGTTCTATATCCCTGATTTCTCTCAGCTCAGAAGCCCCATGATTCTTCGATTTTTCTCTCTTGTTAAATACTCTTCTCATTGAAAAAGGAATTCTTTTTCCCTAGAGAGCCCATCAGTCACTGGGTTAAAATGCGATATATACATTTCAGGTGATGTGAAAAAAGGACCAGTAGATATATAAAACATACAGGGGGGAAACAAAAGAAAAAAAAATGGCAACCCTTCTAGGGCTGGCTAATGTTTCAATAACAGTTTGGTGTTTAGACATGAGTGGCCAGAAGTCAGGAAATTTGAGGTTCACCCAGACATTCTGGGCTCCTAAATCTGTTGTCGGCAAAAGGGGCACAATGGTGTGAATTTTTAGCCCAGCATCAAGTTGGACTTAGAATTTCCTGGGTTTTTGTTGGATCGTGTCACAGTGAGACATTATATTCTTTCGCCCCAAATATATATCTAATTTCCTTTATAAAGAGCAAAAAATATTTTTCCCACCGAGTTACAAGAAAACACACATTATCTTTCCCAATAGGGCATTATCTATTACTGGTTTTTCAGAGAGCTAAAAAAAAATTGCACAAAAACAACCTTCCAAAACAGCTTATTGTGTATTGTCAGGTGCAAAAAAAACTGATGTTGATTTATTATTTCATGTAGATATTATGTAGACTTTTGTTAGACATTTCCTGGGAAATATTTCTGTCTCTGAAGTCTTTAAAAAATGCGTATTTTAAAAGACTTGTTTGTGTGTGTGTGTGTGTGTGTGTGTGTATGTTTGGTGGCAGATGGGAGGTTTTCGAGGTTTT
Organism: Cabassous unicinctus; assembly: GCA_029593785.1. Lineage (NCBI taxonomy): Eukaryota > Metazoa > Chordata > Mammalia > Cingulata > Chlamyphoridae > Cabassous > Cabassous unicinctus. Next base: position 15,991 of record JAQZBX010009817.1, read on the forward strand.
TCATGTTTAAGATGTTATTAACTTAAAAGAATTTACTGGGAAATTATGAACTTTATAAAAGACAGACATTTCTTGGGAGTCAATTGCATCTATTAGTCTTTTTAAAAGCTATTTTTTCTATTCTTTCTTCCTATAATCACAGAATGTTTTAAATATGAGTAATTATACCTTGACGTATCTTGTGATTTAAAATGGACCTTTGAGACATGACAATAAAGTGGTTTTTACATTTTGTAGTTCAGTAAAATCAAAAGTAGTTAAAAAATAAGTATACAAGATTTGTTATTCTTTCAAAATCAGTCATAAATATAGACCTTTTTTGAAGGGATGTGGGGGGTGGGTGAAATTTCAGATCAGAACGAAGTTATAACCCACATCAGGAAAATCGGCGCTTTAATGAGAGAAATGAAAAAGACTTAATCACCAAAACCCTTCCAAAGTGACACTTCAAATTATATCAGAACTCTACATGGTAATGCAAAATGAGAGCCTTTCATCTGAAAAATGAAATGCTTAATGATTTCAGTGAGTTCTTACCTTCCCAAATTTGGGATCAGCGTAACGTGCCTAGATTTATTTTATATCCCTGAAATGTTTATGGGAAGGATTCTCTCCTTTTCTTCCCCTTTCAACATGAGGGTAATTTGTTTTCTCTGGAAGAGTTGGGTGGGGGTGGGGGGTGGAGAAGAGCAGAGTAGTTATATAGAAAATAGGAAATGGTATTTCCAAGCCATCTGAGAATATTCACGTTCAAGAACCAGATCTGCCCAGAGGCAGAAGGCACAGCTTAAGATCGCTTTTCTCAGCTGAGTTTTAATGATTCAATGTATTTGTCTGAAGAGAGAGAGAGAAAGAAAGAAAGAAAGAAAAGAAAAAAAAAAAGGTTTAAATTTACTGAGAGTGCTTAATGAACTAGTTAACATTCTTACTATCAGGGAAGTCTAAACCATTCATAAATAAACAATTTTAAACCGCTTTTACCCACATGCACACACTCTCTCTTTCAGTTCCTTTTTAGCAATTTGGAGTACAGGAGATTAAAGTCTTTTGGAAATTTCCAAGGTCAGACCTCAACTAAAATAGGATTAAGGGGGTAAGGGGGGAAGAAAAAAATGAAGAGAAGGGTTTTAGTCCCCCCTTCCTCCTCTCCTAACTATCTGAAATAAATCGGAAGTTACTTCTTGCAGTCCTTCTCTCCCCCTGCCAGTGGCAGTTCTTCAAAGGTTCTGAGATTGTTATAAAAATTTCCTATCCCTTGCCCCCACCCCCACCCCATTGTAAGAAAAACAAGTTAAAGAGCAAGGAAGGGAAGGGAAAGGTGGAAGTTAGGGTCGCTTCCAGGCGATACTCCAGGGGGCACTGTGACATTAAGAACTTTCGCTGAAAGCGGCTGTTAGTTTGATCATTACTGAAAGAAGAAAAAGTCTCCAACTTTGCAACCATTTTCTCTTCCAATGTTCTCATCCAGTATTCCAACAAAGGAAATGAAAAAGGGAAACCAACTATTTTTCCCTTCTTCTTTCTGTTTTCTGTGTGTAGTGTTTAATTTCTGCACCAAGGATACACAGTTCTCAATAAGAAAACAGACGAAGATAAACAGCTCTCCCTTACCCCCATCTCTGAAAATGTCTCTCATTCTCTTTCCCTTTTCTTTCCTTCCTGCTATCCTCTTACCCTCTTTCCTTCTTTCTTCCCTCCCTCTTTACCCTTTATCTCCCCTTCTCTAGAAATATTTTCTTCCTTTGACTTTTCCCCCCTCCCTCTCTTTCTCCCTCTCATTCTACAGATGCTTGCTTGCTTCTTTCTTTTTCTTATTTCCCTTCTTCTTTCTTCCCTTCCCTTCCCTTCCCTCCTTCCTTCTTTCCTTCTTTTCTTTTCCAGTGCCTCCCATTTAAGTAAATAGCAATAATACAAACAATATCTTTCAGTCTACCTTGGTTGCATTTGTTCTTGCTCTTAATTCGATCCATTCTTTTCAAAAGTCTTTCTGGATGTCGCTTGTCTTTACATTCATCAGATTTGAGCAAGGAGCGCTGTCTCACAGTACATTTTCGTAGATCTTAACAGTAATTATGTAGGAACTTCAAAGCAAAACTATTTGTGCTCTCTCTCTTTCTACACACACACACACACACACACACACACATACATACACACACACACAAATACACACACACACCCTCAATCCTAAACCCACTAAACCCAAACAAAAAGCTCTTTTCAAACAAGGCAGAAAATTGGGTTGAAGTTAGTAGCTGGTATTTCGAATGTACAGTGATTGCAAATACCACCCCAAATTTCTGGGTAATTAACAAAAGGATCCCATAAAGAAATAGGACTTCTTATTTGACTAGTTTCAATTTAAAAATGTTATTAGATTCTGCCTCAAAATTTCTAACATTGTAGACCAGGGGCCATTAACATGCAGTGATAAAAAACTGAGAAAGACATTTACTTAGGATTTGTCAGAATTCAATCCAAAGCTAACATATCTTTGTTCCTAAAGTGAATAATTTGGTCCTAGCAAATTTGTGTCTTTATAAAGGCTATTTTATGGCAAAGAGCAAACATTTTACATACCATTTTTACATTTTACACATTTAAAAAACACACACCCAATTCTGGTTTTGTGTCTGCCTTAAATAATCAGGGCTGGGTCTCTAGATTTCAAGAAAAAATAACATTCATTCAACAAAATAATGAATAGCTAAACTGGTTGTTTCATTGACGAAATGTTTTCCAGGGATTTTGACTTTATTATAAATGAGGTTTTATCTCGGGAACTAAAAATACTGGAAAGGAAGGAACTCAACGAAGGAGCTGAAAATACTAGGAAATATTAACTGAATCCTCCCCTTGTGAAAAGGACATGCTTGTAGTGCCTTGAAAGCCTGAGCAAAGCACAAACAAAAGGAAATATTAGAATCCAGAGACTTGTTTGGTGTAGAAAGCTTATACCCATCCAACCAGAGAACAAACCTTCTTGGGATGGGCTCTTCTAAACATGGCAGATCAAAACATCTATGTGTGAATGTGCAGTTTCTACTATTTTACATATGTTTGTTTAAATTTATTTAGATGATCATTTAAAGCTGGTGCAATTTTGAAAGAGAATATTTGACTTTGTATATTATTGACACACTTCAACGTGTCATAGGCTTTTTTAAAGAAAGGCGCCCTCTCCCTACTAATGATTTTGTTAATTTATTGTCTAATGAAGGAATTTAGGCAAAGTAAATGCTAAATAAGGAAATTTGAGCATGCGATTTTCCGTTTCATCTCTTGAATAGACAAAATTATTTTAAAAGGAGAATCCCTAATGTTCTCTCTCAATTTTAATGTCCTACAGAAATGTAACAGCCTGGAAAAAAAGAAATGAGCCCATTCAATCTTCATGTGAAATACTTATCAACTTAATCACAAAATATACCTGCATTAGCTGATTCTTTCTTCTTTGGAAACGGACTCTTTCATTTCAGATATTCTTGGCTTTATTTTTCTTCCTTTTATTTTCTTTGCCTTTATTGTGCTATGGTCTCATAAACTTGCCGAAGACCATAAATCTTTATGTAAACTGTGATGTGTTGATTTAGGGGGTCTGGATTAAGAGTGCATAAAACCAAAGTTCCAAAGTATTTATGATTATTCATTAATATAACTTGGTAAATAATAATGATAATAATAATAACAACAATAATAGAAGTACTTATAAGCAGAGTCAGTCTTTCCCAAGTATCTGATCTGCCAAGAGAGAAAGAAAGAAAAAGAGAAGGGGGCTTTATTTCTAAATGCCTTTGCCCCATAATGGGATAGTACTAGAATAAAAAAATCATATATTTCAATGCCTGAAGTTATACCTTCCAATTCTTTCAGCAGCTTTGAAATGGAGAAAACATTTAGCACTGTGTAGGCTGAGAAACTGGAAATTGTCTTATCAAAATGGCCAGCAGATGGCAATCCAACCCCTGATTATGGCTCCTAGGCTGTTCTTGGTCTTTGGGGAGAGGATGTAGACAGGCAATTTGGGGTTGATTTTGGATAGTCACAAGAGACATATAGAAACGAGAAAGCTCCCTAGCCAAGGAGCCGCATTTGGTGGTGGTGGGACCGGCTTGCTTTTGAGAACCTTGCAACAGCAAGAAGGGAGCCATTTATCTTGCTGTGGGTATATTTTGACCTGCCACCACTGAGGAAAAAATAAGACTGTGACTTCTGAGGATTATCCACCTCCTTTCAGGTCTTCAGGAAAAAAATGGATTTTTTAGTTAGTGGTGGAATTACAACACCTTTACATACCCTGTGGTAATAAAACTCATTCTGGGTTTTCTCAAACCTTTTAACCAAAAATTTTTTGAGCATAAATGGTAATGATGGGGATGCCTGTGGTAGAGGGAAAAAAGAGAGATGACTCTGTGTAGGGGTATATGTGTGTGTGTGTGTGTGTATGACATTGTTAAAAATGGGGAGGGCAGTTGGACAGACAGTGCAGTGGTTGGATGGTGGGGAGACCGGGTGAATGTGAAGGTGAGCTATCTCAGGAGTATAATGTCAAATTATCTGAATCAAAACAGGAGAAGCATGAACCAGAAAAAGATTTTTCTGGACCACTTTTCAGAGTGCGAGGTAAGGCAGGGAATTATAGTTCAGATGTCAAAATACTATAATTTCTGGAACAATTGGTGGTTATAGAATCAATACTACAGAATATTTGAAATTGGAACAGTTCTGAAAATCAGGTGGGGGGGCGTTGGTCACCACAGTCTGGGGGAAAAAGGGGAAGAAAAGGAAGTTTTCATTTTCATGGAGGCTTCAAGGTCTTCATAACATAGCTTCCAAGTGCAGTAAAAACCTCAGTGAACTGGCATTCGGCCAATCAGAGCCAAAGAGGCAAATAACTAGGAAACAAGTGGCTACCAGGAATGTATTAACAACAGAAATAATAACATTTCTTCGTGATACATCCTGGAATCAGCATAAACCAGTTCTTTTTCTCATTTGCCTCTTCTGATACCTTAAATTTATATAATAAAGAGGAATCTAATTTTATTTAATCAACATTCCGTTTCAGGATTACAAAATCTGAATTAGAAAGGATGGCAGGCTAATCCAGCCTTCACTCAACAACTGAATTCACTCTAACACAAGACAAATAATTGCTAATAAAAGATGCAGTATAGTTACTACTTAGTTGGAGCCAGGTCTGCTTGGTGCTTTACATATATCATCTCATTTAATTTTCACGAAAACTCTTGAGGGAGGTCTGGTTCCCATTTTACAGATGGGATAATCAAGTTTCAGAAAGAATAGGTCACTTACCCAAGATCATACAGCTTGAAAGATGCAAGCTAGAATTCAAACCCCTGGGAGAGTGAGCCTCAGACTAGGATATTTAAGCATGATTTTCAAGCATACATTTTGAGACAAGAAAGAACTCTCTGTTACTGAGGAAAATCCATTGAGTGAGAAGTTCCCTTGCAGTTTCTTTAGAGTGATGCCCCCAGGGAAAAGAGAGGTGGAAGAGACTCAAAAATGGAAGTGTAAACGTACTGTCCTAAAGAAATGGATTTAGGTAAAGTCAATTTATATCAGTGAGCTTTACATAATGACTCTCACAAAACAGAAGAATTTTCAAGTCTGATTTCAAAGCCCACTTACCTGATGCAGTGCAGTGTGGAACAGAGTAAGTGAAGGGTAAGATAGAGTTTGTTTTTCCCTAGCATTCTGAAATTTGAAGGGAAAGACTGCAAATATTTAAGACTGCCGCCTCTTTCCCCCATTTTCTGTTACTCAGCCCTGGCTCGCTTGCAGTTGCTGGACAGGAATACAAACAGACCCAGAGCCAATGAGAGAGAGTCCTCCTGTCCAAGAATCTCTGCCTTCATATCTTCTTTGGCCTCTCCCCTAGCCCCAACTTTCTTTATGTCCTTGAAGCCTCCTTCTAGTGGCTTGTCTTAGAAGCCAAAATTGCTGGATAAGGCTCTGAGGCAAAGTTAGCTTTCTTAGGAAACTGCAAGCAGCCCTGTTTGTCTGGATTTCCCTTGTAGGTACAAGTTGATTTCCTTGTTGAGACAATGGTAGGGGAGATTTAATTTTCTGTGCACTCTTGGGTTGAGGGTAAGTTGGAATAGGATTGCCTATATTATAATGTTCAGGAACTGTAACCCAACTATTTTAAGGAGGGAAACTCAACTACTTTCTACTTGGTTTCTATACTCTCCCAACCCTGCTCTGCCCAGTTTATTTAAATATTCATTGAGGGATTATTGTGTGCCAGGCTCCGAGGCGCAGCACTTAGGGGACTCAGGTCTGGTAGGGACGATAGAGAAGCAAATAGACATTTATAATAGCATCAGTTAATTAGTGCTAAGATGGGGTAGGCTGTGATTGCAGAGGAGAGAACACTTAATTCAAATCTTCCAGAGGTGGGTGGAGGGAAGAAGGCTTCCTGGAAGAGGTGATATCCAAGCTGAGACCTGAGGCTAAGTAGAATTTAGCCAGTAAAGAAGGTAGGACAAAGAGGATATTTCAGGTAGAGGGAAGAGCATATACAAAGAGTTGGAGGTGAATTTGGGGGTGTGTGTGGGGGGGAATCAAGATGCAGGAAGCTGCATAAAGGTTCTTTGGCTGGACCCTGAGGGACTGGAATTGGAGTCAGAGGAGTAGGTAGGGATTTTGTGAGCCATGTTAAGGTGTCCATCCATTATCCAGATGACAGTGGAGAGCTATTGATGGGTTTAGGGCAAGAGGTTGACTCAACCAACTCCAGCTATGCCTTAGAGTGAATTTGGAAAATTGCGTTTTCTTCAAGGAGGATCATCTTTCTGAAATATTGATGATATCTCTATTCCATTACTACTGCTCTCCCAGGCTGTGGGATGCGAAGATTCAAGAGAGAAAATGGCGCAGGGCCTCAATTCTAGCTGAGTTATAAAGATCAAGCCAAAGCTGAATACAGAGACCCGAATGTCCATACCGGTACTGCAAACATCAGGAAGAAATAAATAAACCCAATGAAACAGTATCTTATGGATTGTTCTCAGTTCTATTTTTGGGAGGGGAAGCTAGATCTTAATGAGAAATGAATCCTTGGCAGTTCCCAGTGAGCAGCCTAGGTTGACAAAAGAAACATTTTGAAAGTTACAAATTTCTTTTTCCCCTCCCAAAGAAGACCTTACTCCCCTGGCATCTTTTTTTATAAAGGGAAAACATCTTGTGTGTTGTGACCGTTTTCCCGTCCATTTTGGCTGTCCTTCCCCACTGGAAGTAATTGGGGGAGAAAGGTCTGCAGAGCACATGCTTTGATGTTTGGGGGCTGGGGGAACCTTTTCAACAAATGTCCACAGCGGCCACAGTGATTGAGAAAGGCACATCCGTTTTGGAAAATGCCTGCTAATTAAATGAATGTTTTCAACTGGAAAGCATGTCTGAACTGTTAAGATACATCCCTGATGAAGTTAGAAGGAATGCTTTAGATGTTGGCCTGAAATGGGCATTTCCATGAGCTTTTCATATACCTTGGCCTCCTCAAGTCTCAGATATCAGGTCTCTTCATTCATTCTTTCATTCATCCATTCAACAAATGTTTATTGAGCCCCTCTGTGCCAGGCACTGTGGTTAGTGCTGGGTGTACATGGGTGAACAGGACAGTCAAGCTCCCCAGCCTTGTGAGAGCTTGTATTCTAGTGGGCAGGACAGATCATTACTGAGAGTTCTTTTGTGTCAGGTATTCTTACCCGAACATGAGGCAGACTTAGTGTTCAGTCTTCCCCTGTTTTTTAGCTGTGTGCCTTTGAAAAATTGCTTAGCTTTTTTCAGCCTCTATCTTCGCATCTATAATATACAATATATGTAATACGAAGAAAATATTGGGAAACATGCATACTCTTAGAGACAGAAACTAGGTTGCCAGGGGTGAGTGGCAGGAGGAAAGGGGAATTAATGCATAACGGGTGTAGAGCTTCTGTCTGGGGAGATGGGAAAGTTTTAGGAATGGAAGGTGGTGAGTGTATTGCGATATTGTGAATGTGATTAGTCCCATTTATGCTTGACAGTGGCTGAGATGGGAAAGTTTATGTTGTATATATGTTTCCACAATTAAAAAAAAAAGGAAAGAAAAACAATACAGACAATGACAATTAAATATAATACATGATTCTGGATGAGATCTAGTGAGGGAGAAGTAAAGGCTCAAAATGATATAGGGACTTATGAAAAAATTGGAATGTAGACTCTAAGCTTTATATCAGTGTTAAATTTCTTGAACTTGATAACTGTACTTAAGGTGATTACATAAGTGAATATTCTTGTTCTTAGGAAGTGTTCATGATAGTATTAAGTGTTCAAGAAACATGATGTGTTCAGCCTACTTCAAGTGTTCAGAAAATGAATGGATAGACAGATAGATAGATGGAATGATATGGCAAATGTAGCACAATGTTAAAATTGGTGGATCTGAATATTGGAAAGGGGTAGGGCGATGATGGAGTTCCCTGTGTGGGGTTTGTATTAATTTTGTAACTTTTTTTGTAAATTTGAAAGTATTTCAAAATAAAAAGTTAAAAGAATATTTCCCTGGTTGATTGAATGTACATTTAAGTATGAGAAGCACAAAGGATAGAGAAGGATAAAGAGGTTAATGATGCCATGAGATAGGCTGAGAATGTTTGATAGGAGTCGATGCTTATTTTTATTTTTTATTTTATTTTATTTTTTTATTTTTTATTTTTTTAAAGATTTATTTATTTTATTTATTTCCCCCCCCTTGCTGCTTGTGCTGCTGTGTCCATTCGCTGCGTGTCTTCTCTGTGTCTGCTTATCTCCCCCTTGCTGTGAGGTCTTGCCGCATCAGCCCACGGCGCCGTGCGAGCCGGCCTGCCCTCACAAGGAGGAGCTGGGAAGCGAACCGGGGGCCTCTCATATGGTAAACGGGTGCTCTATCCATTGCACCACACCTGCTTCTGATGCTTATTTTTAAAAAATCATATATGGGGGATGGATGTGGCTCAAATGGTTGGGTGTCCGTCTTCCGTATGGAGGGACCCGGGTTCGATACCTGGGACCTACTGGTGAAAAAAAAAAATCATTTATGACATATTCGATTGGTCTAAAGGTAACGGGTGAATAGTATTTGGGGTCCTAGTACTTCATCATCACAGAGATTTTCAAGGACACATCTACTATGAAAAGTTCATTTAAAGTAGATGTGAGGCGCACTTAGAATCATGGAAAGTTGGAAAGCCAGACCTAATCCATAGCTCATGATTTTTACCTGTGATTTGTTGTTGATGCTCATCTTTATCTTTATCTTTGCATCTGAAAATGGAAGACTTTTTTTCATACTCAACCCATGAGAGTTATATGCAAAATTTGTGTTTTTAGTTCCTTTATCTCACTTTTCATTTTTTCAAATTATAGCATGAAAAAGTGTATAGAATATTCTACTTCAGATATCCCGTATATTTACAAACTAGATTTCATCTCAAGGATAAATCATCTTTTAAATAATGTTATATTCATCCACCCTTCACTTTATCTGACCCTGTTTACCTTTCCATCCTCATCTCTTACCATTTTCCTGATGGATGATTATTTTTCATCTCAGTTACTGGAACTCACCTACTTCCTTTATGCCTCAGGTCTTCACACACTCTGTTCTCTCAGCCTGGTACAGTCTTCTCCCACCCATCTTCTCTTCTCTTCTCTTCTCTTCTCTTCTCTTCTCTTCTCTTCTCTTCTCTTCTCTTTTCTTCTCGAATGTCAAAGCTGCTTTATTTTCCTCATTTATAGAAATAGAGAGGCAACTTTTTTCCTATAGTAGATTGAACACTGGACTAGATATACAATGATAAATTATTTTATCAGTCTTGAAACTGGCTCATTTTTAACCTCAGGAAAATCAGTTGATTTCTTTCTGAGCCTCTTTCTCAATCTCAGTGATCAATTCAATTTATTCAATACTAATCTCAGAGAAAGCAATGCTCCAAGTGTTTTCACTTGTATAGCCTTGGCTTCAAATGGATAAACACATTTTTTTCTTTATTAGAGAAAGGAAATGATTACAGAACAATCATATATAAAATACAGGATTCCCATATACTACCATATAATTAACACCTTGCATCGGTGTGGAATATTTGTTACAATTGATGATAGCGCATTTTAATAACTGTATTATTAACTATAGGCTATGGTTTAACTTAGGATTCGCTCTTTCTGTAATGTAGTTCCATGGATTTTTAAAAATTTTTATTCTGTTACCATATATACAACCTAACATTTCCCCCCTTTAATCACATTCAGATGTATATTTCAGTGCTGTTAATTATGTTCACATCTTCTTATGGCTGGCTGCCTCCCGACCTTCAGGCCACTCCTTAAATAACATTGATTCAGAGAAATTTTTCCCTGACCAGCCAGCCCATCTAGATAAGGTCTCCCAGCCCCATTCAGTCTCTGTTATTTTCTATCCCAGTACCTTGCTTATTATTGTCAGTCTCCCCAAACTTCTATAAGAGAAGAAACAAGGTCTCTTTTATTCACCAATTTATCTAGTGTTAGGCACAGTACCCAGTATATACCAGGGCCCCAGAAAACATGGTTGATTAGGTAAAAGGAATACTTAATTCAACAAAATTGTCTATTACGTGCTCTCTTAGGCATTGAGGAAAGAGAGCAGCTCAGAACAACGTATTTCCTGCTTTGTAGGGAACCCCATCTGGTGGGGAGAGGATACGTGGCCACAGTAAAATGTGGTAAGATTCAGTGACGCAAGTATGCACAGAATGCATTGGAAGTCATCGATACGGAGTGTGTCACTACAAAATCTAGTGGCTTCAAACAGAAACCTCTAATCATTGCTCCTGGGTCTGTGGGTCAGTTGGTCAGACCCCATCTGGACCTGATTTAGATGATGAGATTTTAAGTTTTGAGCCAATGCTGTCATGAGACGAGACTTTTGAGCACCTTGGAAGGGGTAAATGTATTCTTGCATGTGGGAAGGCCGTGAATTATTGGGGGCTGGGGGGTGGATTGAGGCAGAGAGACTCTTCACTACTGTCCCCACACCCTCCATGATCCCTGCCTCTTGGTGTTCACACCTTTGTGTAATCCCTTTTTGAGTGTGAGTGGGACCTGTGACTTGCTGCTAACCAATAGTATATGACAAAGGTGATGGGATATCACTCCAATGATTATATTTCATTATATAAGACTACTTTTGGTAACAGACCTGCTGTAGACATCCTCCTTGCTGGCTTGATGAAATAAAAGGCCATGTTGAGAAAACCCAGGTGACAAAGAACTGTAGGCAGCTCTGGGAACTATAGTAGTCTCTTGGAGCTGAGTCTCTCCACCTGAGAGCTAGCAAGAAGCTGGGAACCTCAGTTCTGTAACCACAAGGAAATGAGTTCTTCCACAACCAGAGTGTGTAAGTAGATTCTTCCCATGTCAAACCTTCAGATGAGAATAGTCTGACTGACATCCTGTGATACCCTAAGTAAAAGATCTAACTAAGCCATGCCCAGATTCATGACACATAGAAACCGAGATAATGAATGTGTGTTGCTTTAAGTTACTGAGTTTGAGGTATTTCATTATGAAGCAATAGAAAACTAATACAAGTTGTCTTGTTTTGGATGGGTTGCTTAATCTGTCAGAGCCTCAGTCTTCTCATGGAGAAAGAGGGGATAATAGTACTGAACCTCCAAAATTTGTTACGAGAATTAAATAAGATAATGTAAACCAGTACACAGTGAATGGTCCCTAACATTATCTTAAAATCCTGTCTTCTGGTTCTACCACCATTCTTCTTCAGTTTGTAGGACAAATTCTTATCTGCATTTGTATATGGAGATTTTGCTTCTTCTTGGGTGAGTGCTTCCGGTTTAGATCATAGATGCTGACTCCTTACTTAATGCCCCTTCCCCTGTGCTTCCTTCTTAGTGGGACTCCTGGACATTAACCTTGCCATAACCTTTGATTTTTCTCTCTACCCTCATCTGTAAAATTTATTTCAGAGATAATACATTTTTTATTTCTAAAATTCCCATTTGGTTCTTTTACATATTTTATATTTCTCTGCTGAGATTTTAAAAATCTATTCATTCCTTACAAGCACACTTTCTTTTGTCTTATTGAGTATAAGAGCTGCATTAAAGTCCTTGTGTGATAATACAACATCTGGGTTATCTCAAGGTTGTTTGCCTTTTCCCTTCAGAATGGGTCACATTTTCCTGGTTCTTCACATGTTGAGTAATTGTGGATTATATCCCCGATATTGTGACTCTACTGTTGTGAAGACTTTGAATTTTGTTATATTCTTCCAAAGAATATTGATTTTTTAGCAGGCAGTTATCTTGATTAGATTCAAACTACAATCTCTGTCTTACCTGGAGAAGATGGCAGGCAGCTTAACAATATTTCAATTCTATTAGCCTTAAGCTACAAGTTACTTTGATCCCCCCCAATGCATGTATGGTTCAGGGGCAGCCAGAGTCTTGGGAAGAAATTGCATATAGAATTTGGGGCTTCATTTCTCTGGTTTCTCCTTTCCAGGATTCTTCCCTCGCTTTCTGGTGGCTGTGGACCCTTTTGTCTCCATTCTTTGGTTCCATAGGCCAGAAAGAAGGTGCATTTCTATTGGAGTTTCAGCCATTTTGCATCACACTGTGACGTAGGCCCTTTCTAAGGTCAAAGTTACAACAATAGGGAGTTCATCCTATACCAGTCCCTTCTTTCAAGTTTCCTGTACCTTCTAAAATCACCCTGCCTTTGTTCATTCTCCAGAACTTTTAGGTGTTTTTATCTGTTTATATTTTACCCAGAGTTTAGAGTTGTTATCTATAGGAGAGAGCTTTCTCTGCCATACTGGAAGTGACTCTCCTCAGCTCTAGCTTTTAGAACTGGGCCTCACAGTCTCTCCCTGGCTCTTGTCCTAATGATTGGGACCCAGATCTGTGCTTCAGTCTCCCCAACAACAGACATTTGGGGCTTGACCCTTGTCTCCTCACTTCCGTCATCTATCCACCCAACACCCCAACTTTATTGAGGATATGGACAGTTCTGACTCTCTGCTAGGAAGGAACAGGGATCAGGAGTGAATGAGATGGACATGGTCCTTGATTTCATGGAATTATTGTCCTTCTGGTCTGTTCTGTTGAGTGTCCCCACAGGGCATGAGTTTTGGGGAATGGGAGAACAGGCTGCTGCTTCTGGCCATAAAAAAGGATGCAGATATGAATTTAGGGACAATGGGGCAATATGGTTAAATGGAAGAATCAAGTCAGGAAACACTGGGCAAGTAGCATATCTTTTTTGTATGTGAAAGATATGATGTGTAATACGAGCTAACAATTATGAAGCTATTATCAAGGATCTGACTTTGGGCTGATTGCTCCATCAACTTTAGCTCATTTAGTCGTCATAATAATTTTAGGAGAGAAAAAGGGACCACCATTATCCTTATTTAGCAGCTAAGAAAACCAAGTATCCAGAGGAAAGTAAGTGGAGCCAAGACTGAAATGTAAGCAGTTTGCCTCCAGAGTCATGTGTTAACATGTTTTAGAAACACAAAAAATGTCTTAAAGGAGATAACACCAAGATGTTCATAATGGTTAAGTGGTTATATTGATGAGGGTGGTTTGTGGTCTTTTAAATTTTCTTCTATTTCCTTGTCTATATTTGGGGTTTTTCTGCAATGCATTCTTGTTGCTTTTGTAATAAGAAAAAATTGAATTTTTAGAGTGGCAAAGACAGAGGTAAAGAGATGAAGACAGAGTCAGAGAGACAGAGACAAAGTCAGAGAGAGAGTCAGAGATACAGACAGGGAGGAGTGACAGGGAGAGAAACAGAAAGAGAGAGACTGAGGCATAAAGAGAGAGACAGAAAGACTGGAACTTCCTCCTCCAGCACTGAATACCCGGAGAGCTACAAAGAGTAAAAGAAGTGCCCCCCTTCCAACTTTCTAAAAGATGCCACTCCTCTGAAACTTAGCCTTTTTATTATTCACAGGAAGATAAAATGTAAATCCTTGGGGCTGCTCATCATCTAGAGCTGTGCTTTCCAATGTGGTAGCCACTTGCCACTTGTGGCTCTTGAGCGTGTGAAATGTGGCACAATCAAATTGACATGTGCTGTAGGTATAAAATACATACCGGATTTTGAAGATTTAGTGTGGAATAACAGAATGTGATATAGCTCATTAATAATTTTTATACGATTACCTGTTGAAATGATGGTATTTTGGATATATTGGGTTAAATAAAAATAGTATAAACATTAATTTCCCGTTTCTTTTTACTTTTTTAATGTGCCTGTGGGAAAATTTAAAATTACAAATGTGGCTCAGGTTAATATTTCTTTTGGGTTGTGCTGATCTAGACCCTCACACTCTCCATACCCTACAAGTGCAGAGCATTTATGCACAAGATGAAACGATAGACACAAAACCTGGCAACAGCTGCCCCTCCCTGCCCTCTGGGGAGAAGCCTCAGTTTTCCCCTGCCTCATCTCCCACGGTTGGAGGACCCCATCTGTGGCTGGTGCCTTGTGCAGTGCCATTTCCATTAGCACGTTAAGAGGCACTGGCTGCAAGGCCCCTCCGAGGCCGCCCCTGTAACACCCAGCTCCGGACCCTGGGCTCTGCTTTATCTGGGGTGGGGCGGCCATTTCTCGGAAGCGTCGAGTTGTCTCTTGGAACAGACGCTCACCAGGTGATTCTTTGCAGCTCTGAATTAATAAGAGCTTTTTTAGAAAGCAGAAAATGTTTCAAGCGAGTTTGGAGAGATGAGTGTATTTACTGGAACAAGTATTTTGCTCTTTGTCAGCCCTTGATTATATCTGACTGCAATTTTCTCTCTGAATTGAGTCGGGGAAAAAACAGTTCATTTAAAGCTTGAAAATGCCTATCTTCTCTTCCATTTTACATTAGCCTTTTTCTTTACCTAAACAACAGTGTTTGTGTCTGCCTCACAGCCTGGTTCTTCCACTTGTGTGCACCTCCTTTCCCTGGTTTGTTTTCCAAAGCATTCTCACCTCCCTTTGGCCTTTGTTCTACATTGGTTTCTGTAAATCAGTTTACTTTGCTCAGGTAATCATCATCATCATCCTCATCATCCTCATCATCTATAACATCAGGGAAGTGCTTTCCCATAATACTGCCTCATTTTATTGGTATGAAGTATTTATGAGTCAGGTCAGGGAAATGAGCTTCAAAGCCAGTCAGCATTTAGTGAGTATTTACTATGTGCTGGATGTTGAGCAAAGAGCTTTGCCATCGTGATCTTATTTAATACCACCCACAGCTTCAACAACTAGGTTATCACTCCCATTTTACAGATAAAGAAACTGAGGTTCTGAGTAATGACGTGACTCGCCCAAAGTCTTGCAGCTAGCTAATGATGGAGCACAGATTTGGATCTAGGTCTTGTGACTCCAGGGTCTGTGTTTTTAAGTCTCTTCATGTCTTCTTCATCTGTTCATTACCAGTATGGCAAATGAGGAAACTGAGACACAAGGAAATGAAGGGGCTGCATCTGTTTGTAACCTTTCAGGTACAAGTGATAGTAAACTCAACTGAAACTGGATTTCATACTAAAGAGAATTTAATGTAATTGCAAGTTTATTATAGGTTTGGCTTCAGGCAATTCTTGATCTAGGAGCACAATAACGTGAGAAGAACCCGATTTTTATTTTCCTCTTGCTGTTCCCTTTGCAATCTTGAGTTCTTGCTAAAGCTCATTCCGTTTGTGGTACCAAACTGACTGCAGCAGACCACTAGCTTGCTTCTGGGGACAAAGTTGCCTCTGTGGAAGAGAGGAAGTTTCTTTCCCACATGCTCCAACCACTGCTCACCTTTGCTCCGATCAGTGTGTCTGGGAAAGATGGCATAGATTGATTAGCTAATCCATATAAAGATGGTGTCATTTTTATTCGATCCATGCAATTGAGGACTGGGGAAGAATGGAAGGAAATTTGGAATACTGGTCTCATTAGGTATGAATGTATGCACATTGATTCATTCAACACACATGTAGGCAACCCCTTACGGGGGCTTGATTTAAGGTGCCTGACTAACTCTTGCTGTGGAACTCTCATGACCTGCCAAGATGTCAGTCATTTTTATCATTAGTGTCAGTCTTGAGAATCATCTAGGTTGAGCCGTGCTGTCCAGTAGAACTTTCCACAATGATGAAGATGTTCCATATCTGTGTGTCCAATATGGTAGCTACCTGTAGCTACTGAACACTTGAAATATAGCTAGTGCACCTGAGGAATTGAATTTTTCATTTTATTTATAATTAATTTATTGAGCAGTTGGAATGTAGTTAGTGTAACTAAGGACCTGAATATTTCATTTCATTCTATTCTAATTAAATATAAATTTAAATAGCCACATGTGGTTAAGGGCTACCATATTGGACAGTTCAGACTTGGACGCATAGACATCTTAATTAAGGATGGACTCTTAAATACAATCACACATCACATTCTTTCACACACACACACACACACACACACACATTCATCCTGTACACATTTATTCCCACATTTACACATACATACATACATACATATACCCGCACAAAAAAGTCACTCACATCCTTATTTACACACTCACACTCTTTAACATATAAACACACATACCAGTGGATTCTATCACAAACACAGATTGGGGCCTCTGATTGCCATTGACCGAAGAACTTTGCAATGATGTCAGAGAGGAAAAGTTGAAATGAAAATCAGATCTGGTAATTACAGGATTTTGTACATGCACATTTGTTTTTCTTTTCTAGGCTGGGCTTGGAAATAAAAGGAGCCCAGGAGATGAGTGCTATTTCTGGGAGCTGGGATACAATAGAAACCACATTTAAGGGAGTGAAATGAAATTCCTAAACTGCTCCAAGAAAGCACTTGATGGAGGAGGAGAGGAATGATAATACAACTTTGTTGTCAACTAGGTCATGCTAGGTCTTCCTTGACATCTCTATGCAGAGACTCTAGGTGGGGTTTTCCAGGACAAGGTGAAGGCCCTTTCCTTTCAAATTCTATCTAGAACAGGACTCTGAATATCATTCAGCTCGCTTCATTTTGGCAAACACTAAGTGCCTAATATGAGATAGGCTTTGGATCAGCCACTTGGAATACAAAGATAACTAAGGAGCTTCCAGGGTGGTGATAAGGGAGAGAGCTGACAATTAGCTAGGTTGTATTAGTTGCAAGGGACTGAAAAGTAACTATAAATGCTTCAGTAAAGTGGGGAATTTGTGCTCATGTAACTGAGACACCTATGGGTAGTTGATGTCAGGCACTGCAGGATCCAGGGGCTCAGGTGGACATCACATAACCACACTAAGGGTATGACATGGTTGGATGTGATCACTAGGGCTGCAGGGCAGAGATAGACTGGTACAAGAGTGGAAGCTGAAAGGCCAGTTTCAGGAAGAGGCCATTGCAACAGTCCAGGCAGAAGAGCATGGTGGCTTGAATAAAGCAGATGTGAGGCTGCGAGGAAGTGAATGGATTTGACAAATAGAGATGAGGTATAAATTGCAAGGACTTGTGATTGAATGGATGTGGGGGGTTTGGAAGAGGGTGGTGTCAAAGGTAATTTCCAAGTTCCTGCCTTTTGCATCTGAATGGATGACTGAACTAGGAAATTTTCCTTACTTTTAATTCAGAATGTGGATACAAAAATTCTGAGTTATGAACAATGGTCCTTTATAACTGCCATTTGTATAGCATTCTTTTTGCATCCTGAGAGAGATACTAAAGTTGTGGATGGCGGTGGATGTGGATGGGAAAAATGTAGCCATTTACATTTTCAAATTTAGGGTCATGTGATTTTACTGCTGCCAATTTATCAACTGCACAAAATATAAGGACAAATTTAAGGAAATAGAAGGGCAAGTTTAAGGACCCCCAGCTCCACAGCTTCCTGGTGTCTGCACTTGGGTGCATTCCTTAATCCCTCTGAACCTCGGATTCCTCATTTTTTTAGAGGAAGATCCTACTAACCATCTAGCAAGGATTAAATTAAATAATATATATGAAGTAGCTAGCACAGAGCTAGGGACAGAGTAGGGGCGTAATTAAAAGTTGTCCAAGTAGAGATAAAGAGTTGGCCAATTCCTGTTGTCAGGAGAATTTGGGGGCTTCGTAGACCACTCTCTTCTTGGAAGCATGACAGACTGAGCAGGGTTATCCCGTTAGGGTAATGGTGGTTTTTAACTGGTAGGTGGAACATAAGAACATCGTTACTATAAGGCAGTGTTCTTTTAAGTGGGATGAACCCCTTTTGTAGTTTGGAAACAAAAATTCTTAAATGCATAAAATAAAATATGTAAAATTACAAAAGCAATCAATTATATTTAAATAGCTACATTAAGACTTTAAGAAAGTGTGTTATAGAAATACATGTGCTTGTAAATTAACTCATCAGATAACCAGGTCTAGTGGTGGGCATAACAATTACCATAATTTCAAAATAGTGGTGAGCACAAGCATTATTTTGGGACATTTGTGACAATTGACGTGCAATATAAAAATACTTGTGATTTCTAGCCATGGAAAATTCACAGGTGGCACTAATACACCACTGTGGTTTGTTGCCTGCCTGCGGTGTTGAAGGAAATGCTGATTTTGGTTAGCAGTTAATGGAAATAAAGATGTAAATTTTTGGTCATCCAGGTTCATAGAATCGAATCTCTTCCTGTGGCCCCTTTTGGGCCTTGGATCTCGGGTTAAGAATACCTGTCCTAGGGCGAAGAGCACCTGTCCAACCACTTCCCAGGAAAAGTAATTTTGTGACTGTTATAAATAGCTTAGGACCATCAAATCTCCATAAAATCAATTGTATTAAATGGGAAACCAAAGTTATATCTATTTTTTTTTCTGTGGACGTATAAAAAAATGTTAAATTCAAAGTTGGAAGGTAAAATCTATGAGTGCTTTGGGGTAACTCAAAGGATGGTGGCATTTAAACTCCTCCATCTTATGGAATCACCTACCATGTTCAGGAAACCTGAGCTCCTTTCTTGCCCAAATATTTTAATTATTTCAGGCCTTCAGGAATCAAATTAAAAAAGGGTAGGATGTTAATGGAAAGGAACGTTGGGCTATGGGATGGAAACCAGACTGTAGGGCAGAGAGGAGAAAGTTGTCAGCCATTGGGGATTTCAACAGGGCAGGTTCTACAGCTGAGTTGGATTGCATGAGCTAGCCTATGTAGAATTAGGGTTCTCAAACTCAGACACCTTCAAGGGCCAGGCAGATTATGTCAGTGAGCGAGGTTGACTGGGTCTAATATAACATGGAATGATGAAGACTCAAGAAAAGGAGAGTTGAGGCCCTCCTAAAATATAGGAAATTTCTGTTTAGCAAAGCACTGTGACAGCCAAACACAGCAGTCTGTGGGCTGCCGGCCACTGGTATGCCCCCTCTAGAAAGCCTGGTCGTATGAATCCCTGGTTGGCAGAGGAGAAGTGGTTTGGCAGAGTTAGCTGGTAAAAAATCTCTGAAGTTGGGGCATTGAGCACTTGAATTTGAACTCTCTAACCTGTGTTGTCTAATATAGAAGCCACTAGCCACATGTGGCTGTCTAAATAAAATTTTAAAAATCAGTTCCTCAGTTGCACTAGCCACTAACAGCTACCATATAGGACAGAACAGACTTAGAACATAGAACATTTCCTGATAGAAAGCTCTGCTGGGCAGGGTGGCAGACTCTGATTCTTAGTTTGAGTTTCCATCCTGGCTGTTATTCCCAGAAAAGAATTTGGGGTTTTCCTCACTGGGGTCCTGCCCTACCCAAGATGCTTTTCTCAGATTTTGTGTTTGCCACTGTCAGGTATGATCTTCCCATCTTGTGCCTTGAGAGTCTGGCCAGCCTTGGCTATGGGTGTCATTTGATATAAGGGAGAAGTGGCAGGATGCTCTCAAGGAAGCATAACCCTGTCCTGTAAACACTTTGCATGGAAACCCTTGCCCAGTGCAGCAAAGAGGATAAGTGCTTTGGAACCACACAAACAGAGTTTTGAATTCTGGCTAGGTGACCTTGGTCAATTACTTAATCTTTGGGAGCCTCAGTTCCCTCACCTGTAAACTGAAAATAAGAATTCCTGCTTCCCAAGGCTTTTGTGTACCATTTGTAAAATAATGTATATAAAGCGTTTTGCATTGTGCCTGACATATAGTAAATTATCGACAAATAGAGTTTTGTTGTTTTAAGGCCCTGAAATTGGGGGTTCTTTTTACTCCAGCAAACCCCAGCTTATCCTGACTGATACAGAGATGAGGCACTAGAACCTGGATGAAAGGAATCTTCATTCATAAAATAATTCAGCAATTCACATCACCATGACATTTTACAATAATCCCATTGTACAGGTCCAAACAAAATCAAAGAGGAAAAGAAACTTCTTTAGCTTTTTGGGAAAGATTGCACCTAGTTTTTTCATATCCTGAAATGGATTCCTATTGGGAAAAAAATGGGCTTGATGGAAAGCATACAGCTTTTTCTGTGTAATGAAACGGAAGCGGTATCACTGTACATGTGAAAAGGAAATCTATGAAAACCACAGAGTGTTTTTAAGAGGTTAAAGGTAAAAGAAAATTGGCTTATTTTGTATCCATTGAATAAACAAGGGCTTCTTGAAGCAGGATGGGAGAGTATTTGGTCACCATCCAATTTTTCATAGATGTATTTAAAATATGGCATTAAGTATAGATGGAAGTTCTGTTTTTTCTCGTAAACAGAACATTTAAAGGCAGAAGACTGGGCTTAGAAACTGGGAGTTTTTAGATGTTTCAGAAAATTGAAGTAGAACCCAGCAGAAGAATTTGTGAGGATCTTGGGAAACTAGAGGTTTAACTCTAGTCATAACCTATGAGTTTTAGTTTTCCAGTTTCAGAATTGTGTTCGATGCTTCAGACGTATTTACTGGAGAATGATGTTTTGGGGGGTTAAGCACCCACCCCCAAGCCTCTTCCTTGACAGTGAATATGTTGATGTGTATAGTTAACAAAGGAATTAATTTTTAGGTTCTTGTGGCTTGGTTGTTGATGTCATCTGACAGGAAGAAAGTGGGACAGAATTCATGGTCTCACCAGGGATGGACTTGTCTATGGCGTGAATGCTGTGACATCAGTGAGAAGAAAATGTACTGGAGCCCAGGTGTGCAGAGTCACAGCCCAAGTGGCAATAATGGTTAAGAGTTTAGTCTTAGCAACAGACTAAACATTTGTGTCTCCAGCTCCACCATCCATGCTCTGTGGGACTTTGGGCAACTTGCATTACCTTTCTAAGCTTCGGTTTACTCATCTGTAAAATGGGCACACTGGTGCTTCTTCGGGTTGTTGTGAGGATAATTTGAGATAAAAATGTAAAGCAAGGCTTATCCTATTGCACAGTACATGTCCAATAAAAATGAGTGATGATGATGATAAAGTGTCACAGGATGGCGACCTTTGGTGAGATCAAGTCAGACCTGAGTCTTGGGTGACATAATTCCCTCTGTGGAACACCATATCTGAGAATACAATTAAAATGGCATAATGACCATTGAGATACCAGGGTTATGAGAGTGGCATTTGGAATTATGTTAGCCAGTCCAGGAGCAGTGATAAAAGCTGTTGTTTGCTCCCAACCTAAGCTTTCATCTGATAGTGATTACATAAATCACTTATTTCTTCTTTTTAAACTTTCACTTTTATGCATGATCACTGGCTCCCTTAGAAGATCAGTTTCAGAAGCTGATGGGACCATCTCCTGTTCAAGAACTCACAATGGCTCATTCTTGCCCATTGAATCAAGTCTAAATGTTATATCCTCACAGAAAATAACTGTGATCTACCCTAAAGATAGCTGTTGCCCTTCAGTCTTCTTGCTTTCTCATCCTTTAATGTGCCCTGTAATCTGTAATTGTATGATAGCACCTGTGCTACTATGTCCCCATCCTCTGTTCATGGCAGACATTGCTAAGTGACCAAAGAACTCTTCCTTCTGCATCTTTATACAGTCTCATAGCCCTCCTCAACCCAGTACCCCAGGCAACCACTCCCAATTGATGAGGTTTGGCATGCAAAATAAAACTGATTTACCATCCCTGACCTTGGAAGACTTCCTTTTCTGAATGTTCTCAGTTTTTCCACACTTACATACTTTTGAACACTGACTCTTTTATCCAGAATTCCTTTGTTTTTACCTAGCTAAACCCATTCATAAGTCAAGATTTGATGTAGCTCATTGAGTGCCACAAGATTTATAAAATCACAAATAGTGCTTTTTGACTTTTTTGGGAACATCTTTACATTTACTTATTTTGTAATATATTTACTTTTTATCCATTTTAAACCCCCCCCCCCATTTTTGCTGTTTTTGTGTCCATTCATTGGGCAATTCTCTGTGTCTGTTTCCTGCCCTCTCCTCTCATCCTTCTCCTCCTGTCTTCACCTGGATTCGATCCTGGGAACCTCCGATGTGGGAGAGAGGTGTTCTGCCATCTGTGCCACCTCAATTCCTGATTTTTGGCATGTTTCTTCTTGCCTCTCCCCTGCGTCTTTCTCCTATTACGTTGTCATCTTGCTGCTTTGTTCGGTGGGGCCCGACGGCTCACCTGCTCACGGGGCCTGGGGGCTCACCCACTCGTGGGGCCTGACGGCGCACCTGCGCACCTTCTATATTTTTCCTTATTTTACCAGGAGGTCCCAGGGATCGAACCCAGGTCCCTCCACATGGGAAATGGACACCCAACCATTTGAGCCACATCCGCCTCCTGCTTTATCTCTTAAGGTTGACCAAAGATACCTAGAGTTACAGTCATTTCCCATACAGGATGGTCATATAATAAATCAGGCTTGGTTTATCACCAGCATTCTAAAAACTAGACCTAGGGAGAAAAACTAGGTTTGGGGACACATGCATGGTTTCTAATACAGTGAATGTTTAGCCTACCCTGATTATCACAAAATCAGGACAGTGAGAATATTCACGGTCATAGCTTTTCTTGATGCCTCAAGCTCAAATAGTATATATTATCTAAGTATAATTTTTTTTTTTAAAGATTTATTTATTTATTTATTTATCCCCCCCCTTGCTGCTTGTGTTTGCTGTGTCCATTTGCTGTGTTTTTTCTGTGTCTGCTTATCTCCCCCTTGCTGTGAGGTCTTGCTGCATCAGCCCACCGCGCTGCGTGGGCCGGCCTGCCCTCACAAGGAGGCCCCGGGAAGCGAACCCGGAGCCTCCCATATGGTAAACGGGAGCTCTATCGATTGAGCCACACCCGCTTCCCTATCTAAGTATAATTAGACCCATTGTATTTTCTAACATGTGATTCATAAAAGTTTGATTATCCTGTCTCTGTAACTAAATTCTTGAGGGTGGGAGTCACATAGTTTTGTAGTAGGTGGATTTGAGTTACAATCCTGTCTTTGCCGCTTTCTAGCACAGTGACCTTGGGCAAGTTTTGTAACATCACTGAGTCTCAAGTTCCTTATATGCAAAATGAAAATGATGATGAAACCCATCTCCTGGGGTTTGTTGTGCCTATTCAATGCATATAAATTCCTTAACACAGTTTCTGTTAAATAATAAAAGGGAAAAATTGTCCCCATTGTTATAATTAGTATGGAGCACAGTGTGGAGCAAACCAAAGGCCCAATTTCAAACTCAGGGTTTAGCCATTTATTTGCTTGGAGAATTCACTTCAGGGTCTAATCTTGTTCACCTATAAAATGGGCTTTATGACACCAGTCTATCCTCCCACTTTGGTTTGGAGTATAAATGTGATCATGTAGGTGAAAACAGAGGTTATATTTAAAATAGTTAGTGATCAGTATGGTGTGGGGATGGACCGTTTGGAACAGATGTTGGACAGATGTTGGCTGTAACTAGAATGGCCGTTCTGAATATACATCGTTGGTGAAGGCATTCTGGAAAGCACCAAGTACTGCCCAGATGTCAAAGATCCTTATTGTTGGCAACCCATGGATAAGACAAAGATGGAGAGAGTTTCTCCAAATAATAGGTATCTCATAATGTTGTGTGCACCTAAAGTAAGGCTCACTTAATCACGTCTCTCAGTTGAAAACAACAGAATCCTAACTCAATGGGATTAAGTGCAAAGGAATTTATAGAGAATCAGTGGTAGTTTGAATTTAGGTATGGCTGGATCCAGGGGCTCAAATAATATAATCAGGATGTAGTTTTATTCTAGTCATCCTTTGAATCTGCTTTCTGCTGTGTTTGGTCCATTCTCAGGCAGGCTTTCCCCTAGTGATAGCATGACAGGATGGCACTCACAGAGCCAGATTTATGTGATATCCTTCTAGCTGAAAGTACACCAGAAAGGGAGCTCCTCTCTTCCCAAAATGTCCCAAAAAGGACGTGGGATTAAGTCTCACTGCTGTGGTTGGCTTTCAGTTTCACATGCCCATCCCTGAACCAATCTCTGTCTAGTGGGATGCAGTACTGTGTTTGGCAGGGTCTGTATGTGTGCCTCCTGCAGGGACCAGGGGTAGGGTGAGCTCCTGTCTTACCCATGTGGACTGGGGGTGGGGTACAGCCCAACTGAAGGGGAAAGTGATGCTAGCCAGGCTAAAACAACAACTGTCCACTAATGCAGACGAGCTAGAGGATTGCAGTTGGCACTGTCTTTATCCGGGCTTGGTTACTGTCCGTTCATGAATATGGTCTGATGCGCAGATTAAAACAAAGGGTGCTGTGTCTGAATTTTTCCTCTAAGAAGTGTCTAGTCTGTACGGCTCTGCTGCCACCCGTTAATACATGAGAAGACTGATCTGTCACTTACTTCTTTCTTGCCCACAGAGGACAGACAGTGTGGAGAAGATGCTTTGGGGTAGGGTGTCAGTGGGATGTGGTGGCTGATGTCACATGAGTTCGACAGCTCTTTAATACTGCATTTGCAAAGTTTTAGAATCAGGACGGAAAGGAAAAACCACAACGTGATCATCCAGGCATTTCTTTCTTTCCCCTTATTTTTCCTCAAAGCCCTGGTACTTTGAGGGAAATTTAATCCTTATGTTTCTGTTGAATTTGCAGTATACTTAGGTCATCAAAATGGAGCCTATAAAGAGCCATTTGATGTCCAGGAAGAATTATGAGCTTGTACATAAACCTCTTAAAATGTATGTGTGCCTGTGTGTGTGTGTGTGTGTGAGTGAACGTGTGTATGTGTGTTAGCACATTTACCCATTGAAAGCTCCACATTCTGTTGGGTATGAATTCATCAGAAAGTGAGGTTCAAGCCTTAAAGTAAGACAGAAAAATCTCTTGAGAGGCTTTGCTTCTTTCCTTTTTCAGAACACACAGAGAATAATGGAAGCATGTTGCATAATTCCTTTTACGTACAGTCAGGGTATATAGGTATCACTTTCCATGACAAATTTGGATTGAGTTCGGAGTACTCACTGTCCCTGTTTTTACATCTCCCAGTCTTACCCCACTCCAGTCGCGTCGGCTTTCCTCTCTCTCTCTCCACCCAAACCTCTCTCCATACAGCCCTGAGGACCTCCATAATGTTCTACATCCAATGGGTGTCATTGTACTTGACCATACAATGGGTATGTTTAGTTATTATGTTTTGTGACGTCATAGAGCAGTATTTGACACAATTAAACATGCTCCCCTTACATGGCTTGAGTACCTTCATCATCTCCCATTTTTATTCTACCTGACTACTGCTTCTCCATCCTGTACATTCTTCACTTCCTTTCCTCAGCCAGGAGGAAAGTGTTAGAGGTCTTCAGGCTTAGACATAGGCTCTCTCTGATTCCTAGTCTATATGCTCCCCCTAGTTGACTTCATCTGCACCCTTGGATTCTTCCAGAGCATGTAATCAGCTGCTTTTTAAACATCTCCACTCCACTTGGGGATCTCAAAGGTACTACAAATATAAGTTCAGGACTGAAGCCATCATCTCTACCTCCTCCCACCTTATTTGTTCCTTGGTGTCCCTGTCTTAGCTATATATCTTAATTTTTGTCTTTTCTCTATTCATATCACCACTACCGTAGTCTAAGTAACCATCATTTCTGATTTGGGTCACTGAAATCACTTCCTAATTTGTTTCTCATGCCCATGTTGCCCCATTCTGTTCTCTCTCTGCACTGTAGTCACAGGTATCTTTTTGAAACAGTTATCTTGCCATGTTACCTTTAGCATAAAACTATCAATGGTTTTCTGTAACCCTTAGGATAAAAAGAAGATTCTTTTGCATGTTTACAAAACTCTGCATAGGTTGGTCCCTGACTGCTTCTCCAGCTTCATATTATAATACTCTTCCCGTACATCCTGGGCTGCAGCCACTCTGGCTTCCTTTCCTTGAAAGTGCCCTTCTCCTCCCACTATAAGGACTCTGCATATGCTGCTCCATCTGTCTGCAATTTTCCCCACTCCACTCTCCTTTAGGTAACTCCTTTTGATCATTCCTACCTTAGTTTAAGGGTCACAACTTTAGGAAAGCATCCCATGATCCTGTGATCCTGTGATCCCAAAGTCCTCTGTTAGGTGACTTTGTTTTCTGCCTCCATAAAAATATGCTCCTTTCCCTTTGAACTTTTATGTTGGCTTGCAATTATATTTTAATATATGCATTTATAATACATTATCTCATATAAGATAATCCATTAATATATTTAATATATTAATACAACATAAATCTTGGATTATTATTACATCTATTACATATATTCTATCAATATTTCCCATTAGACCTAGAGAACAGAGGCCATGTCTGTTTTAGTCACCATGGTATCGTCAGCATCTAGAATATTGTTGGGCGCATAGTAGATGTTTCAAGTCATTTGAGGTTTATCAGTCCGGTAGCCATGAAAATGCACCGCTCAGCTCTCCCACTATGGGAAACATTGTTAATTCATAGTCCCAGCTT
The DNA here is from genome assembly GCA_029593785.1 of Cabassous unicinctus. Lineage (NCBI taxonomy): Eukaryota > Metazoa > Chordata > Mammalia > Cingulata > Chlamyphoridae > Cabassous > Cabassous unicinctus. The sequence goes on from JAQZBX010009817.1 coordinate 42,894, forward strand.
AGAGACAATACCCTTAACTCATCAGGCATCATCCTTCAGGATGCAGGGTCTGCATTAGGTCAGACACCCCTATATGGTGCTTTGTCCCCAATAGGAAGAATATGTGTCTACTACTACCAAGGGGTGGAAGAAGGCCTCACTTACCATCACTCCCAGTGGCCCACTGGGGCCTTTTGTGGTTCCCATCCCCTTTACCCTGGGTTCTGCTGGGTTGGAGGTTGTGGTACACAAAGGGGACATACTCTTGGGCTCATTGTGTCAAGAAACCAGCCAGTGAGAAGAGGAGCCACCATAATGAGAGGAATTATTCACCCTGATCTGCAGGAGGAGATAGGCTTTTTTTTTGGCACAGTGGGGACAGGGAGTTTGGATATGTGGAACTCAGGTGATCCACTTGGAACCTTCTGGTACTCCCTTGCTCCATTATAACTGAGAATGGACATGTACAGCAACCCTGGCTTGAGAAGCACCAGAAATATTTATGGAATGAGTGAATGCATAAATGAATGAATGAGTCTCATCTTCTGATTCTACAGCATCCAATTAGGTAGCTACACTAGGATTTCGGGGTAAACTTTTGGCCTGAGGTGTTTCCCAGAGTCCCAGGACTCATTTATCAGCCCCAGAATTCTCTTCATTAACTCTGCTCTCTCAGTCATGGAGTCCTCATATAAATAAAATTCTAGGATCCTGCTTGGCAATTCCATTTCTTCAGATCTGGGCATGAAGATGAAATGTCCCTGTGATAGTTAGGCTAATGTGTCAACTCGGCCAGGTAATTGTGTCCAGGTGTTTGGTCAAGCAAGCATTGGCTAATTGTAATACAAAAGCATTTATGGACTTCGATCACCAGTGAGTTTACTGCGTGGATGGCTGATTACATCTGCATCAATCAGGGAGATTACATCAGCAATAGATGATGCTTTTATCCAATCAGTTGAATACCTTAAAAGGGGAAGTGATTTCAACATTCAGAGAGAATTTCCCAGCTTGTCTTTGGACCACCAGCTTCTCCCAGAAACTCATCAACTTTCATTGGACTTTCATTGGAGCCCCCTGGTTTGCAGCCTGCCTGCGGAACCTGGACTTGTGCATCCCCACGGTCGCGTGAGAGACTCTTATAAAATTTCATATTATTGACAGATATCTCCTGTTGATTCTGTTTCCAGAGAGAATCCTGACTAATACAGCTTGGTACCGGGAGTGGTTCTTGAGGAACAGAGTCTTAAACATGGGATGTCTGAGCTGGTTCTGGGAGTTTTGCAATTGGCTCTCTACTCCAGTTGGACTCAAGGGTACTAATGACTCCCTTTCCAATAATGAAGAGGGTGTTAACAGTCCATGGCATGAGCTGGCAATAGAGATACGCAAAATAGCATCACTGGATTTCCCTACTTCCACGCTTATAAGAAGCAAGGATCTGGGTGAGAGTGTTTTCAACACCTTAACAGAATTTTGTGGAGTCAAAAGGTATAATGATGTTGACTGGCTCCTCCTAGATACTCTGGATACAGTTACAAAAAAAAAGAGTTGAGCTAAAGTCTTCAAATTTGAAACTTAAATGCTGCATGAATGATGTGAAAGTTGCTATATGTGTTCCCCGAAAGAAAATCTTGTCTCCTGTAGCCAGAGACTACAGGAATAGACTATGTAGACTATACAGGAGATATCTGAGAATGAAACCCAGACTCTCATTGTACGAGTAAGCAGAATTACAGAGGAAACTAAAATCTCAACCCTGCAGGGTTTCTGCAGTTAAAGTGAAGGCATTGATTGGAATGGAGTGGAACCCTGAGGATTGGGATGGAGACATATGGGATGATGATAATATTGGTGGGGACATTGGAACCCTAAATTCTGCTGAGACTTTACCAGATAAACCTGCAATGACCTGCCCTGTGGAGACCCCACCTTGTCAACATTGTATCATCCAGCCTCCAGCCTGCCTCAGGGAGTCCAGACCTCCTTCCAGCCCTGAGGGTACCAGCTGAACTCCAGCATGCACTGCCCAGCCTCTGGCTAGACCCAGGGAGTCTGGACCTCCTCCCAGCCCTGAGGCAGGTACCAGCCAAACTCCAGCATGCACTGCCCAACCTCCAGTCTGCCCTGAGGAATCTGCCTTCCAACCCCTGCCTGAAGAGATTAATCCTGTATCACCAGAAGGAAATGCAAAGAAATGCCCTGAAGTCAGTAGCTTGCAAGACATTTCTAATCCTTCTCCTTACCTACCCCCACCACCCCTCTTGTCTTCCAGACCTATTACTAGACTAAAATCACAAGCCCCCAAAGGTGAAATACAAAGTGTGACCCATGAGGAAGTACGCTATACTCAGAAAGAACTGCATGAGTTTTCCAACTTATATAGACAGAAATCAGGAATATGTGTGGGAATGGATACTAAGGGTATGGGATAATGGCAGAAGGAATATAAAGTTGGATCAGGCTGAGT
>JAQZBX010009818.1:0-34844 GCA_029593785.1 Cabassous unicinctus
GCCCCCTCTGTAACCCTTCTGTGATCCAAACCTTCCTTGAAGATGAAGCCCATATAATAGCCAAATACAATTAATAGGAAAATGAAATAATAAAGATAAGTTTAAATATAAGAGATAAAATACATGGAAACTTAAAAAAAAACAACACTAGAAATAAAATAAAATTAAAGGATTGGGATATTCAGAAAATGGGAAAAAACAAAAAAAAATTTTTAACGTTTTTCCTTTTATCACTGCATTATCGGGTGTCCAGTTTGTACTGTGGCACCTGCCCCCTTTCAGTCCCCAGTGTCTCCTGAAGGGTGCATCTGGAGTAGCCATATTGTTTTATTTTTTCTAAGCAAAAACATTTATTTTGTGGTCCCACTGATTGTTCCTTTGCCATATAGAACCTAAAGGGATACAAGTTAGTAATGCTAATAACTGCTAGCAATTCAAGGTAATTAGCCACTCACTAGTAGCACATTAAACACAATTCTTGATTTCTTGCTTAGAAAAAAAATCTTATGGGGTATATACTAATACCCATTTTCCCTATACAAGAAAGCTCGGGTTTCTTATATACTCATAAAAGAAAATACCCTTCTATGAAGAGAAGTTACCAATTTGTTTATCAAGAGTTGCCATGATTATTTTTCTTTATCTATCCATCAGTATTATGCCATAACTTTTTAAAAATACTTATCTATCTTGATAATGCACTTGAGAATATCATATTATTTTCTAAAGCAATTGTTTGCTTTTTCATCTACACTCAACATATTTTCCCTCGGAATTATTATTGCCCTCTCTAAGGATGGAATTTTATCTCATAAGAACAATCAAAAATAAGAATTAACAATTAATCTCCTTTTTGGTCTTTATCATAATGGAAAGAATAGTCAACAGTTGCAATTTAAGAATGTTTTAGTATTTGAAATCAGGATGCTTTCACCTGATTAAAGAAATATCCTACTTGTATTTGGCTTCCTTAGATAATTATATGATAGATGCAAAATAACATCTAAATTGCTAATGGAACTACATTTTTGTTGTAAATGTAATGATTAGGCAGCTAATCAGTTTGGGAGTGGATCATGTTTGTCATTATTTGCATTGTTCATATTTTGATTGAAACTAATTGAATAACTAGTAGAAAACATAAAGATTGCTTTTACTCCTCTTTCTGATATCTAGACCAATTTCCTAAGCATTTGGATTTCTGTTTCTTTTCCTCTGTAGTATTATCTACCATATTGTCTATCTGTCCAGAATAAAAAGGCAACAACAAAGTAGAAGGTATAACAGGCTCAGATAAGGGGAAAAAAAGAAAAGTAAAAAGACACACACCCCGCCCCAAACAGAAAGGAACAATATAAACAGAAAAAGTCCCCAAGCACAGAAATAGCCTCCAAGTGTGGTCCAATCGCTAAGAAAATCCCATTAAATACCATGTGTTCCTGTGTTCAAAGATATCTTTCCTCATTATGAATTATTCAACATAGTCATTCCACAAATATTAATCATGCTCCTAATATATGTCAGGCGTTGTTCTAGGTGTTAGGATTTCATAATAAGCAAGACCGATGAAAATCCTTGCCTTCATGAAATTTGAAAGTTATTTTATATCTTTAAGGAATTTAAATTTAGCTACGTTTTCCTGTGTTTTTAAACTCTCTATGAAACTTTCATATAACACATAAAGAGTTAAATCCAGCTCCTTGGTGTAAGTAAATTCCTCACTTAATGTTTTCCTCCCATGAGGTCTTTATTGCTACCATATGTTCCTGAATTTATGACCTTAATTTCCTTACTTTTTCATTTACTTGTTTCTTCTTAATTTTAAAAAAACCTTTGTAGTTCATTATAATGGTAAGTATTGCACATATAAATCCTTATAACCCACATATATGCAGGTACATATTTCTAGGCATATGATTAGGCATATGATAAAAAGAATCATTGTAAAACAAATTCCTACCAATCACCTTGCTTAAGACAAGAGGTCACTGATATGCTTTGAATTACGCAGTGGGCTCCTCCTCAAAGCAATCCACCTCATTTCTTTCCTCCAAAATTTAGGTTTCAGTTCACTTGCTTTCCTTCAATGTTTTACCAATATATTTTTAAAAAATTACACCGTTCAGTTTTTCCTATTTAACCTTTCCATCCCCAATTTTGAATAACCAATATCATCTCACTTATCTATAATGTCCTCTCTGAAATATCAAGCTTCAATATATATGTGAGACTGTTTATCAGTTCTCTGTTTGGTGACATTGTTTTGCCTATTCCTGTACCAATACCAACATTTATAGTAATAAATCTTGTAATTTGCTATGGCACTTCTGCCCAACTCATTTTTCTTGTTGGCTATAATATCAAGTCTTCCTATTCAATTCATAAGTGTGGCATACCTTAATATTTATTTTTAACTTTTTAAATGTCTTATCAGAAATGGTTTGACTTTTTATCACATTAATTTTATATCTTATTTTGATTCATTCCTAGGTACATTTTATGTTGTTTGATAAATGTTATATTTAATTATATTTTATAACATTGCTTGTTATGCATAGAAGTGAAATTTTGCTTTGTATATTGAAATTATATACAAAAATGTATCCATATTACTCTGGCTGTACATTATTGTGTATGTGTTTTACTTAGAATTTTGTCTTGTATTTGAATTCACATTTTTTTATTTATTTTAAGATTTCATTTTACTAACCAGAAATCCCTTTACAATGCTCATTAAAAGAATGTTTGTCTTTTCTTAATTCTAAAAGAAACACTTTTACTGTTTCTTTGCTAAAAATGGTAGTAACTAATTATTGTTTCTGCTGTTGATAGGTTAAGTAAACTAAAGACTATGAACTGATCATTAAATTTAGTAGCACAAAATTCAATTGTACCTTTGACAAAGTATTTGGCTTGGAGTCATTGAGGCAAAAGCCTAATTGTAGTGGCTTTTAGAGATCAATGGAAGGAGAGCACTGAGAAAGGTTGGCGTGTTAGCTTCCTATTGCTGCTGTGACAAATTCTCAAAGAACTTCATGACTTAAAACGTCACAGATTTATTCGTTTAGAGCTCTGAAGGTCAGAAGAGGTTCAGCAGCGTGGTGTCCCTTCTGGTGGCTCTAGGGAAAAGCTTATTGTCTTGCCTTTTCTAGCTTCTAGCAGATGCCTACATTACCTGACTAGTGGCTCCTTCTTCCATCTTCAAAGCCATAACATGTTTTAATTGATCTCTGTGTTTTTTCTCTCTCTGTTTCTGTCCTTCTCTCTCTCTCCTTCTGTCATCACTTTACCTTCTGTCTTAACTCTACTGCCTCCCTCTTCTAAAGACCCTTGTGATTACATTGGGCCCACCTGGTAATCCAAGGTTATCTCCCCATCTCAAGAACGTTAATTTAAACACATCTGCAAAGTCCCTTTTTGCCTAATAATATAGTGTATACACAGGTTCCAGAAATTAGGATGTGAATATCTTTGAAGGGCCATTATTTAGCCTACTGCAGTTGGTATAGTTGATGCTGTTTAAGAGTTTTCATACAGACGAAGTAAAGAAATGGGGAAGATGACCATGTCAAATTGTATTGTTCCCTAACATACAGAGCAAATGAGTAAGATCAATTCATGTCTTAATTTGCATTGTTTTGATTTTCCAAAGTGGCTTTTTATTATGAATCTGAATAAAGATCACTTAAATAATGTAGCTACATATAATTGCATTTCAAGTAGGAAATTTTATGCACCAATGTTATGGTTTGAACCGTGTCCCCACAAAAGATATGTTCAAGTCCTAACCCCTTGGGATTTGTCAAAGTGACCTTATTTGAAAATAGGTTCTTTCAGATGTAATCATATGAATAAGAAGTCATACTAACTTAGGGTGGACCCAAATCAAATATGCCTTATAAGAAGGGGACAAGAGACAGGCATCAATACAAGGGAAAAGTCCAGTTGAAGATAGAGACAAAAATTGGACTGATGCATCTACAAGCCAAAGAATGCCAAGGATTGCTTGCAAACTCAAAAGTAGAAGAGGAAAGGAAATATTTTCTCTTAACAGGTTTCAGAGGAAGCTTTTCCCTGATGATACCTTGATTTTGGACATCTAACTTCCAGAACTATGAGGGAATAAATTTTTGTTTTTTTAAGTCACCAGGTTTGTGGTAATTTGTTACAGCAGCCCTAGTAAACTAATACAACCAGATATATTTATACATTGAGTAGAGGTTTTCAAGCCTTATAAAACTGCTACACTAACTGGATCTCTATAACTACATTATTTGCTTTTAGGAGAACAAGAACGAAATATAATTGCTTCTAAGAGACAAAGGTTCTGTTATATCACATCACTCTATTGAATTCAATCAGGATTTTGTATTATCCAAAAAAGCTGCATTCTATTTAAAGAGTTTTTAATTGCAAGGTCTGAATTGGATTGAAAATAGATGTGTGGAACCATTAAGGGACATAATTATCTATAGCTGACAATTGGTCCAGATGTCAGATGCACCACACCAATAGCTTTATGTTCAAAAATGCTTTTAGTTTAAGAGATTGCTTTAACTATTTCAAGCAATTCAGGCACAAACAATATTTTCAGATGGTGTGTAGATGGGTAGTGACAGATTATTTAAATTTTGAAATTGAGATGTATATTTACAGAGTAATAAATACAATGCCAGATTTCTCGCATTAATTATCATTGATTAAAAGTTAATATATATATTAAATCTTTTTCTTGAAGTTTATTTGTGGAGAACTTGAGGTCTCATTTTATAGGCTGAAAACTGGTGAGAAAGCATGTAATTAATTAAAAAAATTATATAACCACTATTACTTACAATGTTACTCTATTTGGTCTTGCCATTTATTACAAAGACTTAAAAAGCCAATAAATTATTTGTACTGGAAATGAGTCTACTTTCATATATCTTACTTAAAATAAAGGAATACATGATGATGGATTTTAAGATCTTATTTCTATGATTCTTACTCAAATATTAGTGTCCTTAAGATCATATTACTCTATTGACTTTTTGTATTAGAAAACCATGAATAATTGTGTGTTTAAATGAAATTTGAGTGGTGGAGGTGAGGGAAGGTTAGTAATTCCTACAACTACTTTCTGTATTTGGCCAGGTTAATTGCCCAATACTACTTCCAACCAGTACAGAGTAAATGCCATTATGTCATTGTTTCAATCATTAATTCATTTATTGATTAATTCATTAATCACATTGAATACCTATGCAAAATTTTAATAAGACATGATCTCAACCCTCAAGGTATATTTCATCTTTTTAGTCTATATTATTTTTAAGAAGTAATAAATACAATGATATTAAGAAAATTGAATACATCATTGAACCAAAAATATTTCTTTTCATTAGTATTAGCAAATAATTCCACACCTTCATCTGCTCCTGATAATTCTTACTGTTCTATTTATTTTTTGCTGTGTAAAAAATTACCTTGAAATTAAATAATATAAAACAACTATTTTTTATACTTTCAGATTCTATGAGTCAGTAAGAAACTCAGACAGTGAAGGGGAAGAATGTTTGTCTTTGTTTCATGATATTTATGGACTAAGCTGAAGGCTTGAAAGCTTGAGTTGGATCTACCCCTAAGGGCTAGTGTTATTTGAAGCTTTTTCACTCAGATGTATGGTGACTGAGACTTGCAGCTGGCTGGTACTTAAGCTTTGCATTTAGCTGCAATGCCTAATATGTTCTCTTGATATAGTTTGGGCTTTTCTACAACATGGTAATTGGTTTTCAAGAGTGAGCATCCCAAGAGACAGAGTCAGTTATAATTTGTTCCACTTATTCTCACATAGCTTTATAAGTCATCCTATGTTACTTCTTCCATAATTTATTTAATTCACGCAGTCATAAAGACCCAACCAGTTTCAAGAGAAGGGGAAATAGTTCTATCTTCTGATGGGGCAGTGGCAAGTTTCTGAGAGATCAGGTAGAACAGAAATATTGTATGTCCTTTTTGTAGAAACCCAATCTGTCAAAGTCCAACCTCTAGCCACAACAATTCATATTTGAACTGATTTTGATACTAGCATAGAATCTTCAAATGTGGTTTTGGAACTAGGTTGCAAGTAGAAACTGGATGGACCTTGAGAAGAACGTTAGTGAATGCCTAAAGGCCTTGAAGAAACTCTTATAAGAAGCCTAATTGCCTTCAAAAGACTGTTTATGAGGATGTAAATGAAAGTGAAGAAAATGCCATTAAAGATAGAAGGCATATTCACATACCATACTATCTATCCAAAGTATATATCAATGACTTTCAGTATTATTATAATGTTGTGAATATATCTCAATAAAACTACTTAATAAATAATAATTGTGCAAGAATAGCCAGAAATAGCAGGTATGTACAGCAGGGGAAACAGAGAGAGATTGAGACATGAGGAATTTTCTTGTTCGTTTGTTTGTTTTTTATTATTAATGAAATAATAAAAATGTTCTAATAATGATTGGAGTGATGAATGCACAACTGTGTGATTACACCAAATGTCATTGATTGTATATTTTGGATGAATTGTGTACTTTATTAATATGTATCAATAAAATTGATTTGTTTAAAATAAAAGATAGAAAACAAGAATCTTTGTTAATACAATGAAATAAAAGTTTGCAACACTGTTACCTGAGGTATTGTGGAAAACAGAAAATGTAACTAATGAACTGGATGAATTAGTTAAGGAAATTTCCAGGAAAAGGGTTGAAGATAACACTTGGTTTTTTCTAGTAGCTTGTAGTAAAATATGGGAGAATATAAGTTAGCTAAGAGAAAAACTATAAAATATAAATTCCCTGGATTTCATTGGTACAAAAATAAAACTGTTTCTTAAGCCCAGGTTTTCAAGATGGAAAATTTTTCTGAAATCAAATGGCATCAAGGCAGAGGTCAAATCCAGAGCACTCATATTGAGAGGGATTTTATTTGTGGAGGACATGGTTGGCTTCTCCATAATTCCTGTCTTGTGATGTTCACTCTTAGGCATTGTCTTCTAACCTTTGGTGTATAAGTAACATGTGATTTATTTCTATACAACAGAGTACAGAAATTGATGGAATGCAAATGATTCCTTTATTTGATTACATCACTACATTACATAATCTAGCTGGAATCTCTCACTTCCATGCTGGCTTTACAAAATCATGCTGATATTTTTCTAGGCTGCTTATATTGGGAGGCCCAAATGGCAAGGTACTGGGAGACTCCTTGCACCAATAGCCAGCAAGAAACTGAAGCCTTCAGTCTTACAACTACAGGAATTTAATTCTACCAACAAAATTGGATACCTACGCTGTTTAGCCTCAGATGAGACTACAGCCTTGACTATGCCCTTGAGTGAACCTTTGAAAGAACATAAGCAGATAATTCAATTAAGCCCTACCTTTAATGCTGATCCACAAAAACTGTGAAGTAGTGAATGTGTTTTATTGTAATCCCCAAAGTTTATGATGATTTATTACAGAGTGATATAAGAACTAAAACAGAGCTCAGGGAGATTTACTGGAAAAAAAAAATGCTCTCTAGGAGATTCAACTGCCCATGGAGCTAATTTATATGATAGTATCGAGGTCCTCAAGGCTGAAATTGAGATTATAGTGGAATGAGTCTTTGTAAGGTCTTGGCATAAGACCAAGCACCCATGGCATAAGCACCCATGGGAGATACAGGAATCTTTCGTTCCACTGGGTAAACTTGGGCATATTGTTTTTGTTGTTGTTGTTGTTGTTGTTGTTTTTTAAATGGCCACAGTAATATTTCTGATCCTCTATATTTTCCAGGATCTTGCCACTTCCCATTAAGAAGAGGAGTCTATTTCCCCTGTCATGAAAGACTTCTGTGACTGACTTTATGAATACAAGGAGAAAATTTCTCCTTGGATCTGTTTTAGGTATTCACACTGAGAACCTAGCTACTATGTGATGAGGAAGCTGAGGTCACATAAGGAGGTCGATACCCTAGCTGCGGTTCCAGCTGACATTCAGCATCAGCCCTCATACATTTGAGTGAATGAACATTTGGATGATTGCAGCCCCCTAGCTTTTAGGTTACCTCAAGCCTTTGAACGTTCAGCTGAGTTATCAGACATCATGCAGCAGAAATGACCTCTTTCCACAGTGCCATGTCTAATTTCCTGATCTTAAGAATTCCTGGGGAAAATAAATTTCCATTTTATGCCATTAAGTTTTGGGGTAATTTGTTTCACGGCATTAGTTAACTAAAATATTTATTTTTAATTGTGGTATTAAATAAACTACTAATCTTCCTCATTGCCTTTATTACATTTATTATGGAGTATGTCCCCAATACTCCTCTTAACCCTAGCATATACAAAATACGCTATACATAATACTTAATATTTTGTATTATCTTCTTTGGTTGTTTCCTGTGTCCTTATCACATATGTCCAAATAGAATGAAATTTTTTTGCTTTCTGGGATAGTTTATAATATAACGCAAATGTTTGACTTTACCATCATATACTTAAGGGTACATGATTAAATATTTATAGAAGCTCCTCAACTTTCAAAAGTTTACCTGTAAAATTTTCATAAATATGAACCAATCAAGGGCTAGAACCAAAGGATCACCAATAGATTGTTTGGAGTGATGTGCTACCATTTGAGATTTAGCAGCCATATGCTTTTAGTCTAAAGCATTTACAGTATTTTAGTTTAGTTTTTGCATGTTATATCAGCAATGATAATTCTTTATGACCAATAGTTGTATACATTGTGATGAGAGGAAAATCAGGATGATTTCTTTCCATCAAAATTTAAGATTTTGTAAAATAAAACCAATTGTTAAATAAAACAAGAAAATAATTTAATTTATAATCCATATGTGACAGTTTGAATTTGGTGGATCCTAAAAAAAGAATATGTTCTTAAACTAATCTATTCCAGTGGGTGTGGTACCCTTTCATTGCATTAGACTCACTTTAGATCACTTATTAGATTGTTTTTGGTTGGACTACATCAGTGAGGCATGACTCAGGTTGAGTGTCTGCCTTCTTGTTGGGTCTTAGACACAGAGAGAGACACACAGAAAAAGGAAGCTTCCATAGTGATCCTGGCATGTGAGAGAAAGGACTGCTGTAAAACAGAGAAACTTTGAGAGGCTGAGAGAGGTCCCAGAGTCTGGAATCAGCAGAGCACAGAGGCACAAAAAGAGGCCCCTGAGGGGCTGGGCCCACGGAGCAGTTCAAGGATGAGGAGACAAGCCGAGCCAGATGACTGATAGCACACATTTCTTCATAGGGAACCAGAAAAATAAGACCACTCTAACCAACTTCTTTAGGAAGCATAGTGGAGTAAGAAAAGGGAAATAAAACATATGTGAATGGAAATGAAGAAACAACACTTTCATTAGCAACACATATAATTTTGACTGAGAAAGTTAAAAAAAAAACAACCTTTGCAAATATAGTAAGAATCTTATTTGAATCATGTTTGAGAAGGCAATTGAATTCTACATTCCAATAAAGAAATATGAAATACAAAAAAATAATAATAATAAAGAAAGAAAACATAGCAGCTAAGACTGAGAAAGGAGGACTGGAAAGAGACAAGCCCTATGCCTGGTAGCTCAAAGCTGAACTCCAAGAGATGGTGAGCCCAGAAGGGGAGGCAATGTCCTCAGCAGGGACCAGCTGCCATCTTGCTTCACCATGTGGCAGGACCCCAGGATCACCAGTAGCTGATTTTGGTAAGAAAGCATCTCTGCTGATGCCTTGATTTGGACATTTCATGGCCTTGGAACTGTAAGCTTTTACCCTAAATAAAATTCCCATTATGAAAGCCAACCCATTTCTGGTACTTTGCATCAGCAATCTTGTGGCAAACTAAGACACCATGGAATATTTAGAATATGGCCCAAGATATTTTGTACTTATTCAAATTAATTTTCTTTTAATAAGGTGATTATTTCTTGAGTACCTAAGTTCTTTCCAAGTAATAATTAAAGAAAGTATTAGCCAATATACTTCACTCAACCAAGAAATGCATAACAAAACTACAGAAAAATATTTGAACAATGATAAATAGAAAGCCAAGAGAAATAAATGAAAAATAACTTACACGAAAAGAAAAACCCATATTTTTAAAAGGTTAACAATCCAATTACATTAAAAAGTAGTCAGACAAAATAAACAAAAGCTAAGTCAAGGAACTAAGGGTAAATTGAAAATTCTTTGAAATTGTTATCACAAAAATGAGTAAATATCTCTAAATTACTCATGACTAAAATTTAATTTTTAAAAAGGAGCAATCCAATTGAAAAATAGGCAAAGAACAGGCAGTTCATAGAAAAGAAAACGCATATTATTTTAAGTATTTGCAGATGTTCAACCTCAATCTTGAAAAGGAGAAATATCAATGGGAACTTTAATGACATACTCCTTTTTTTTTTTATCAGATAAGTACATAACAAAAATGCGGATAGTACACTGAGTCAGCTCAAATATGGAGAACAAGCACTTTCATCCTTTTTGGTGAAGCTATACACTTGCAGCTTTTCACTTTTTTATTGCCACTAAATCACTCAGTTGACCAGCAAGAGAGCAGAGATAGAGACACTGCAAATCTTCTAGAATTGAAGATTTTACTTCTTTTCCCAGGTTATAGTGTCCCCTGAGTATATAACGTTCTCTAGAGAACATGACATTCTCTAGAATAATTGTGAAACTATCTTTAATGTTTATCAATTATATCTGCAAAATCAGTGTTTATTATCCCCTCAATTAATAACTGTTTTTATGAAAACACCCCTTCATATACTCAGTGGAACACCCTTACTTAATTATTACCCATTCATATATTTTAAAAACATTTATGTCTTCTACTTTATTATCAGCTCTATATTCTACAACTAATTTTTAATATTTATTTAAAAATAAAAATATCTGATATATAATTTGCATTTAAATTTTTTCTCAGGAATCTTCCCTGTAATAATCAAAAGGTGAAACTTCTTCACCATAATTCATAGATGCAAGAGTCAGAGTATGGATAAATAAACAGGGTACATGAATGTCTTGAAATGTAAGTCTTTGCAAACCTTTGTGAGAATTTGTGATTTATATTAAACTATTTTATATTATATAACATGTGATTATATATAACATATTCATATATTTGTTTATAAGATTTATTTTTAAGTAAATACATCATTGTAAGTAGAAAATTTGCTATTATGTTCATTTCACACACTTTTTCAAAATACACTATTTAAAATAAGCATTTAGATAATACTTAAGTTTCTATCACAACTAAATTTCTTTTCCTAATGTAATAAACTTTCTTTCTAAAGAGGTTTTAGATTACAGAAAAGTTACATCTAAAGTATAAGTGATTCCCATATATTGTACCCCCTCCTGCTCCCACATCTTCCCCAATCAATAACATCTTACAATTGTGTGGTGCATTTGTTACAGTTGATGAGTAAATATTGAAGCATTGCTCCTAACCAAGGTCTATAGTTTACATTGTGGTTTTCACTTAATTCTGATGCCCGAAAAATGCCCTATGTTCCACTTATTATTCCCTCCCCTTCCAGTCAGAGCTTCTGGTGACCATTAGCTTTACAACAATGTTACATGTTTCTCCATTGCTACAATATTAATAGTTATTGTATATTATTATTTTGTCCATGGTTGCATTCTTCCCTTATATTTGCTCATTATTCAACCTAGAGATTTTGGGATGGTGATGTCCACTCTGCCTCAGATTGAGAAGGGTATTAGATCTAATGGGGCAGGGGAAAGAACTGTTTTGCTTGCAATTGTAGATACTCTGTTTTTCAGGGATGGGGGTTGTCCATCATCATCATTTTGTTAGTTGTCCTGGGCAAGTCTGAAAACCTAGAGAATAAGACTTGGCTGCAACTCTTCTGAGATTCAAGTCTCAACCGACAAATGAACACAGTGAAGACTTAAGTCCCTAAGACATATTTCATTGTTATAGTGCTGACTATAGGCTCAAATAAAAGGGGTAGACGAATCATGTGTAAGGAAACTATAAATGAGTCTGACTAACTCTATTACATTGGAGAAATAGGTTGCCATATATTTCCAGGTATGGCCCACCGACAGGTTGTTGATTCCAAGGGATTGTGTGCCCTACCTGTAGTGTCCTCATGGCTCTAGAGCCCTTAGGGACACCCCTATATGAGGCTTTGTTCACATTGGTAGTTAGCAAGATCTGCATTAAACATGTATAAGTTTAACTTTTGGAATGACCTCTTGACTCATTTTGAAATCTCTTAGTCATGAAAACTCTTTTATATTTGATGTTTCCCCCTTTTGATCAAGGTCTTTTTCCAAATGCATCACTGGATGGTGCTTGGAATTAATACCTTGGTGCCAAGGAGACTCATCCCTGGTAGTCATGCCCCATGCTGGGAGAAAGGTAGTGTGTTTATTTGCTAAGTTTGGCTTAAAGAGAAGCTTCATTTAAGTAACAAGGAGGGTTTCAGGAGGTAACTCTTAGGCAATAGTTATTATTAGGCTAAGTTTCAATTTTACAAGAATAAAGTTCATAGTTACATGCATTAATATTGAGGGATTGATTTATTGTCTGTTTTCTTTTATTAGACACTGCCCATGTATTCAAGAGATTCTTACCTTTCTATTTGAGAATGCAGTAGGACTCCCCAGAAAGGAAGTGTAATATTTTGTTGTTTATTGTATGGGTATCCATACACTGCTATAACACCCTATCACAAGATGAACACATTCATATTCCATAGAAGCATGCCACTAGAACACCGTTTCCCACACACCCCCACCAACAACAACCTGCCTCAGTGGCCCTTCCCTGTCATATTTGCCAAAAGAAACTTCCCACAATTGTATTTGCAACCACAGACCTCCACTTCCCCAGAATTCACCTGTTCCTTCCTTCAGCCCTCCCCCCAATTCCATGGCCAACCCACCTCCCCATCCCTACTCACCCTCACACTCCAGCACTGTTGAACCCATTCACATCCCTGACCTCCATGACTGCCTTCCACTGCCAAACCACCCCCCCCTTCCACCTTATCATAGGTTCTGTCCAGGTTGTGCATCAGCTGACCACTCTTTACTCCCTTTCTGTTTCTTGGGAACCTATCTTCCAAACTTTATCTTTGTAAGTCTGCTCAATATGTTTAGGTCACATCAGTTAGGTATGCAATATTTGTCCTTTAGTGAATGGCTTGCTTCACTCAACATTAGGTCTTTGAGATTCATCCATGTTGTTGCATGTATCATAACTTCATTCCTTCTTATAGCTGAGTAATATTCCATTGTATGTATATACCACATTTTGTTTATTCATTTATCTGTTGATGGACACTTTGGGTTGCTTCCAACTTTTGGCAATTGTGAATAATGCCACTATGAACATTGGTGTGCATATATTTGTTTCTGTCCCTGCTTTCAATTCTTCTGGGTGTATACCTAGTAATGGATTGCTGGATCCTATGGCAAATCTATAGTTACCTTCCTGAGGAACCACTGAACTGTCCACCACAATGGCAGCACCTTTCTACATTCCCACCAGCCATGGATGAGTGTTTCCATTCCTCCACGTCTTCTCTAACACTGGTAGTTTTCTGTACCACAACTAAATTTTGTAAGTTTTTTTTATTAATTAGATAGCATAATAGCATTTAGACCATTATAATAAAACTAAGCATATTAAATATCACCACTGTTAAACACTTATAACAATGTTAACTTACTGAGTAAAAAGGGAATATATGATCATTTTAGAAAATGCAGAAAATATAAAGAATAAGGGAAAAAATTCTCCCATCCAGAAGTTAACATGGTTAGGGTATTGGCATAAATACTTCCTTCTATTCATTTTGAAATACATAATGTAAATCTGGATAAAATCAATAATATAATTCCTTTGCAAACAATAATTACATATTTATTTTAGTATTGTTTAAACATAAATGTTCCTCTGAAATTGTGAAACTTGGAGTCAAAGATTAAATCTTATTAAGCAGCATAAACAATTTATATTTTTAAAACATTTTTTCAACATAATATGACTATATAAATACATTCTTGATAATGCATTCATAACAAATACATAACACACAAATGCCCCTGATAATACTAAATTTTTCTGATTCATCACCACAGTTCTATTAAGGAGGAAATAAAGGTAATTGCTTTTAGCTGCTGTAGCATAATTGACTTTCCAGTAAACATTCAATATTCAACCATGAGGCATTTGGGGGTGGGGTGAGGGAGTGGTTTTAGAACCAAAACTGTAATTTTATTTGAGAGGAAATGGCTATCCACATGCATACAAATTCTTCATTCAAAATTTTGATTTGTGACTAGAGAAAACATTGTTAGAATAAGCAGGAATATATAAACATTGATAAAGAAATGGGTGTTTTTCCCTCAAGAGATAATGAGCAACAGGTTTTTTTTAAATCTTGGACAAATAATAGTGGGATTAGCATATGTAATGTGATTTGCATCTCTCACTTCGAACATGCTCCGATATTGGAAGTGACACAATGTTTATTTAGATGTAAATATGTAAGATAGATTTTGCTATGCAATTTTGAATTTCCAGAAATAACATTAAAATCTGAAAGGCCAGGATTTGATATCTACTCTTTTTTCCTTCATGCTGTGTCCTTGTGCAAATTACTTATTCTCCAAACACTTAAATTTCCTCATATTCAAAATAGGTATGAAAATTATTACCTTATTTCATTATGTGTAGCCTAATTGAGATCATGTATTCAGGGCCCAGCCTGAGTCTGGTTTCACATGCAGCTGTTACTCTTTTTTCCCTTCCATCTCCTAGGATAATCTGAGGTTAATCTTCCTTTTCTCCTTTTGCTGGCAGTTAATTCAGGTTTGTACTGGCATCTGTTGTTTTCCTGCTTGTCTCTGTGAGAAGGCCAGATACTCAAATATTAACACACTGGCAAGAGATTACCCATCCCTGGTACTCATTGCTATTATTTAAAGAGAAGCTGGTTTGAAAAATAGCAGCTCTATCTCAAACTTAGTTGTGTGATTCAGGAGACCGTGTCCCAGCTGTAGTGCTTTGTAAAGGTCATGGGTGGTGCAAATCAATGCTGAATGGATATCTAAGCCCTCAACCGTTGCACCTTCAATGTTAGGAACTCTGAGACTGTGCTACTCTGATCCTAAATTTGCCAGTAGCCAAGATTACTGACCACAACTTTTTAAAGTAAAATCAAACTTAAAAAAATTATCTTTTATTTGGTATTTTTTTCTGACACACTGATGGACATTTCTAGATGGAATTAATCCATAATGTTATATTTAGACAACACAAAGATCCATAGATAATAGGTAGATTCATACATGCATACATAATTATAGACATAAAACCTTTTGAGGAAGGGTTAAGTGTTGAGTCAGAGGAAAAATAGATTCAAAATATGGGTTTACCTGGCCTAATATTCGAGACAGTACATTTCCTTGTTTAAGCTCTAGATCAAAAATGATCTTAGGTCCCTTTACTGAATCTAACCCAAAGACCCCACATACAATAGGCTTCCATGGACAGGAAGAGGTTAGCTTAAGAACATAATTTTCTGGGATCCACGAAGGACTCAAACCAGGACAACACTATTATCAGTATTAATTTAAGAATGCAAATGGTCTTTCATTTAGTACTTAAAGCCTGTAAACTCCTTTGCTCCTTTCAAAGTATCTTAATTTTTATTTTGTCAACTCTTGCTTACAGTAATACACTCAGGGATAAAAAGTGACAAAATTACTTTGAACACTGATTTCTTCAGGAAGTATTCATGTTCTTTTACAAAACTCTTACTTTGTAGATGTATATGAGTATTTTTAACATATCTTTTAAAGGAAAATAATAATAAAGGGGAGCAAATGTGGCTCAAGCAGTTGAGTGCCTGCTTTCCACATGGGACGTCCCAGGTTCGGTTCCTGAGGATGCATCTGAAAAAAAAAAAGGAAAATCAAGCAACAAGCAAAACAAACAGAAAAACAACTTAAGGTAGCTGATGTAGCTCAGTGGTTGAGTGCCGGCCTCCCACATACAAGCTCCCGGGTTCAATCCATGGCCCTCAGTACCTCAAAAAAAGGAAAAAAAAGATAGTTCTCACATTATAATTGTATTGTTTTTTAAGTTTTTGAAGTTCCTTTTTCTCATAATCAGAAGACAATACTAAAAGTTTTAAGCCGTTTTACTTTTCATAAGTGACTATAGTCAGATCTCTTTTAGCATTAGAAATCAAAATAAAAATGTAAATTATTATCTTGAAGTATCTTAATTACAATGAAAGAATGAAAACAGCCTTATTTCAATAAGTAGATATGCTAAGAGAATTCTAATTACCCTTTTGATAATGTGATTGCTAGTTTCTCAGGGGCAGAGGAGAATCTAAGTAAGATTACTTAAGGATTAGGAAGTGCCACACAGTGTAGGGCTTTGAACACAATATCTAATTTAGATCTAATAACAACTGCATGAAGAGGAAATGTCAGAGAAATTTCTATAATCATAAATTACAGATATATGAATTTGAAAAATGAATCTAAAAATGTAGAACATTAGACTTCATGCTATAAGTGGATCCTATCTTAAATAAGAATGAAATATAAGATCACTAAATAAAGGTTTGTTTAATCCTGGTTATTATAAAAAGCATAAATAATTTTAAAAATAATTATTTTGTAAATATCAATATTGATGATGCAAATTGGTTTCTAAATTAATTTGTCTTTAAAATAATAGTTTCTAATTTGTATTTGTTTGTATAGGTTTTTCTTCAATCTCATAGCAAAGCTCAGAGGAATTGTATTTTCTTGTATGATTTATCTGTAGGAAAAACCTGTCAATTTAAGAAAATTATTTGGCCATAGCAATTTTATTGAAAAGATGTATGTTTTTAAATATTAGATTTTCTTTATGCAGAAACCTGTGACAAAATGTATTGGTATCAAGAGCTATATGGACCCATCCTTGTTATTTTATATTTGGTAATATGAATTATTTTGTGTGAATCTGATTTCCATTTTTTTATCACTACCTTCTGCCTTTGAAACATAATTTTGAAAATGTTTTTCCACTTTTTAATATATGTTTAGCTTTGTGTTCACTTTTCTTTTGCATTTGAACATACAGTAACTTTAAATTGGATTACACACATACATACAAAACATCCAAATGAAGACAAATGTGGACTGTGCTCTCATATCTAATATTTTCTAACTTGGAATAAATTGTATTAGCACTAGTAGCAGGACTTTCATTTTAATGGATTTTTTCCCTCATCTCCATACCATAACAAGACAAGAATCAATAAAATAGTCAAGTAATCACTGATGTACAGAACATAAAGTTCAATTTTAGAATTCATGTGACTAATATGTAGTGATTAAAAATTTTCAAAGCGATGAAATTATGACCTTATTATAGAAAAGATAGTTTGGCAGGGCAAACATGTACTGTCTATGATTGCAGTAAGTATTGAATCCAAAAATGTAGAAAATAAGGTTCCTTTCCTTAATATTATTTTGATCATTTAGCAAATGAGAGCCTTGAGGAATAGCATCATGAAGTTAATCTGACTGAACTAATACAGATTTGAATGAATAGAGCCATGATTTGAATTAAAGGGTTTCTTACTTCTAATAATATAAGCCTTTTAATATATTATATTGCCTTTTACTTAAATTACAAAGATAAATATATCTTCTTTTTTCATTGTCATTAATGTAAAGCATTATAAACAAAGTCTATATGAAGAAAACCATAAAACTCTGATGAAAGAAATCAAATAAGATCTAAATACATGGAGAACTATCACAAGTTCATGGCTAGAAAGATGCAATTTTAAGATATCAATTTGATATATGGATTCAACACTGTCCAAATAAACATCCCAGCAAGTTATTTTATGGATATTGACAAAATTTTTCTAAAGTTTATATAGAAAGTCAAAAGACCCAGAATAGACAGCACAATAGTGAAGACAAACAAAGTCAGAAGACTGATATTACCCAACATCAAGGCTTACTATAAAGCTACAGTGATTAAGAAATTATGGTTTGGCAAATGGATAAGCCAAAAGATTCATGGAAAATGATGGAGAACCCATAAACAGACCCACACAAACAAAGTCAACTGATCTTTGACAAAGGAACAAAGGCATTTCAATGGAGAAAATTTTGTCTTTTCAACAAATGG
This sequence comes from Cabassous unicinctus, assembly GCA_029593785.1. NCBI lineage: Eukaryota > Metazoa > Chordata > Mammalia > Cingulata > Chlamyphoridae > Cabassous > Cabassous unicinctus. Next base: position 18,237 of record JAQZBX010009818.1, read on the forward strand.
TGATGGAACAACTGCACATCCACATACAAATATGAACTCAGATACAGAATTTAAATCTTTCACAAAAATCAACTCAAAATGGGTCATAGAGCTAAATGTAAAACATAGAACTATGCAATTTCTGGAAGAAAAGGAGAAAATCTAGGTTATCTTGGGTTTAATAATGACTCCTTAGATATAACTGCAAAAGTGTGATCCAAAAGAAAATACTGAGATGTTAGGCTTCATCAAAATTAAAAACTTCTGCTCTGCAAATGACACACTTAAGAGAATGAAAAGAAAAGCTACAGACTGGGAGAAAATATTTACAAAACATATATCTAACAAAGCACTTGTATCCAGAATACAGAAAGAACTCTTAAAACTCAATAATAAGAAAATAAGCAATCCAATTTTTAAAAAATGTACAAAAAAAGATACAGTCACCTAACCAAAGAAGATATACAAATGGTAAGTAAGCATAAGAAAAGATGCTTGACATCATATACCATTAGAGAATTACACATTAAAACAATGATGAGGTCCTACTACACTCTTAATAGAAGACTAAAATTCAAAACATGAATACCACCATATGGTGGCAAGAAATGGGAACAATAGGATCTCTCACTCATTGCTGGTGAGAATGCAAAATGATGCAACCACTTGGAAAGGCAATTTGTCAGTTTCTTACAAAGCTGAGCATAGGCTTACCATACGATCCAGAAATTGTACTTTTAGGTATTTGCTCAAAAAAATGTCAATGATGTAAGTTTATTGAAGCTATACTCACAATTATAAAAAATTGGAAGCAACCAAGATGCCTTTCTACAGGAGAGGGAATAAACAAATTGTGGCACATCCATACAAAGAAATATTATTCAGTAATAAGAATGAAAGAGGCCAGTCTGTAAAGGCTACCTATTGTATGATTCCAACTATATGGCATTATAGAAAAGGCAAAACTATAAAAACAATAAAATGATCGGTGGTTGCCATGGGTAGGGTGGAGGGGAGTATGTAGGATCAATAGGAGCACAGGGATTTTAGGTGGTGAAAATTACTTTGTGTAACACTATAATGGTGGGTATATGACATTATGCACTTGTCATATCCCATAAAACTATATACACAAAAAGTCAACCTTAATATAAACTATGGACCTTAGTTACTAAAATGTATCAATATTGGTTCATCATTTGTAGCAAAAGTACCACAGTAATGCAAGTGTTTATAATAAAGGAAAGATTGTTTGTATGGGGGTTGGGGCAGTACATGGGAACTCTCTGTCTGTAATTTCTGTACAGGTTTTCTGTAAACCTAAAACTGTTCTCAAATAAAGTTTATTATTAAAGAAATAAATAAAACATAAAAATAAGTTTGGTGTTTCAGTTGTGATTATGTGATTAGATGTTTTAAAAATATACCTCTTTATCACCTACTGAATTCCACTGTGAAATGTGAGCCAAATTCATGAACAAATATTTGAAAACTCTGTAAAGTAAATATCAAAAGCTGGAGTGGGAAAAAACAAGGAGAATTTGGAGTATCACCAAACCAGTGGTGAGTATACCCTTTTTTTCACCACTCTGACATCAACAAACCTGAATTAGACTTGACATCAATATAATCTGAAACACAAACACAAGTACTGTGGTGCAGACAGAGGGAAAGCCAGGATAAAACTCTTTACTCTCTAGTTCTGGCTCATTGGGTGGAAAAGGTAATTCCTAAAGTTCAGAAAAAGTGGGGAAATCCTCTTTTTATTTTTTCCTTTCCCTCTGTTGTTTCATGATATAGGTGGGTGGCAGCAACAGCAAATACAGCCAGGAAAGGAAGACTAGAAGCCAAATCTCTGAGGACAGAGAACATTCCTATCGCTTTTTGTAGCTCAGAGGGAAGGACCAAAACTTGTTTGTTTCCTCATTCTATAGAGTGGTTAGTTTCTGGCTAGAGGACCGCAAGGGAAGCTGATGGAATAGGAATGTCTTAAAGACGTGGTTGAAAAGGAAGAGCTTGAGAAAGAGAGGGAGTTTAAGTTGTTTTTAAACTCCCGGGCTTAATGCTAAACTGTGCATGAGTGAATCTAATCCTAATTATCATACCAAAACCCCTGAGAACTGTACTAATCAATATGTGTTCATCAATTGTAACAAATGGACCACACTAATGAAAGATGCTGTTAATGTGGGAAACTGGGGGAGGGGGAGGAGGTGGGGCATATGGGAATCCCCTACATTTTTTCTGTACCATTTATGTAATCTAAAGCTTCTTTAAAATTTTTTAAAAAATAAAAAAGATTTCTATTACTGCATGAAAATTATAACAAATTTACTGGCTTAAAATAAAGTCATTTACAATCTCACTGTTTCTGTAGGTGAGAAGTCTGGACACAGCTTAAATCTGGTAATAGCTCAGGGTCTCATAAGGCACATAGAAAGATGAAAATTATGAAAAGGAACCAAACATAACTGATGACCAAACTAACAAAAACTAAAAGTTCCCTACAGAGGTTCAACAGCAGTTTTGAACTTGTAGAAGACAGAATCAGAGAATTTGATGATGCAACAACTGAAATTCTACAGTCTGAGGAAAAGAAAAAAAAAAGGATGAAAAAAGTTGAAGAAAGCCTGAGAAATCTTTAAGACACCATCAATTGTACAAATATACACATTGTGTTAATTCCAGAAGGAGAAGGAGAAAAAAGACCAAGGAGAATATTCGATGAAATAATGGCTGACAACTTCCCAAATTTAATGAAAAACATAAATATACACATCCAAGATGATCACAAACTTCAAACAGGATAAACCCAAAATAGATTCACACCATGCCATGTTATAATCAAACTGTTAAATGCCAAAGATGAGAAGGAAAGTATGAAACCTGCAAGAGAGAAGCAACATGCCATAAGCAAGGAACCCTTAATAAAATTAAGTGCAATTTCTCATCAGAAACCTTGGAGGCAAGAAGGCAGTGGAGTGTGCAGAAATATTTAAAGTGCTGAAAGGAAAAAAAAATGCCAACCAAGAATTCTACATCTGACAAAACTGTCTTTCACAAATGAGAGAGGGATTGAAACATTGCTGATAAACAAAAGCTGAGGGTCTTTGTCACCACTAGACCAACCCTGGAAGAAATGCTGAAAGAAGTTCTGTAGGTGGAAAGGCATGGTCACTAGACAAATAACTGAAGTCATATGAAGTAATGAAGATTGCTGATAAAGGTGATGACATAAATAGATATAAATGACAGTACTATTGTGGTATTGATTTGTAACTCCACTTTTTACTTCTTACAGGATCTAAAAGGCAAGAGCAAAAATGTAATAGAAATCAATAGCTTTAGACTCATAATGTATACATATGTAATTTATGACAAGAATTACACAAAGGTGGGGGGATAGAGGGCTATAACAATATAGTTTATGTATGCTATTGAAGTTAAGTTAGTATCAAAGCAAATGAGATGGTTATGGATTTAGGATGTTAAATTTAACACATTAACAGCAAAGAAAATATCAGACAGTATGCAAGCTCATAGAGACAGAAAGATCACAGGTTACCAGGGTGAGGGGCAGGAACAATGGAAGTTAGTGCAAACTGAGTATATAAGTTGTCTGTTTGGGGTGAAGAAATAGTTATGGTAATAAATGTTGGTGAGGATACTGCAACATTGTGAATGTGATTAAATCCACGGAATGATAAGCTTGGTGTCGAAATGGAAAGATTTAGGTTATATTTATGTTCCCACAATTAAAAAAGAGAAAGAGAAACTAAAGGGATAATGACAATTCAATGAAACACATGATAGTATGTGGGATCTAAGAATGCAGGAGAAAAGGCTCAAAGGGATATTATCGGGGAATATGGAAAGGATTGGAATATGGAATTTAATCTTTAATTCAATGTTAAAATTCTTGAACTTGCTAAGTGCACTTATGGTGATTACATATGTGAATATCCTTGAATGTAGGAAAAGCACATGAAAATATAATATGTTCAAGAAGTATGATGCATGCAACCTATTCTCAAGTGTTGAGAAATTAAATTACATAGATAGGTAGATAGATAGGTAGATAGATAGATAGATAGATAGATAGATAGATAGATAGATAGATAGATGGCAAAGGTACAACATGTTTAAATTTGTGTATCCTGGAACCTGGGAATGGAGGTGAAGGCTTGTTGGAGCTCTCTTCATGGGTTTGTATTATTTTTCAACTTTCCTGTTAAGTTTGAAATTATTCCAAAAGAAAAGTTTAAAGAAATTTAAATATTTTGCTCTACAAAATACTCTTTATAGAAAAAGAACACATGAACTATTGGCAGAAAATATTTATAATCACATATCTAATATATGTCTTGTATCAAGAATATATCAAAAATATAGAGAGAACTCTCAAAAACTCAAGAATATATCTGTATTAGTTTCTTGGGGCAGCTGTAATAAATGATCATAAACTTGGTGTCTTAAAATAACAGAAATTAATTTTTTCACAGTTTTGAAGGTCAGATGTCCAAATTTAAGGTGTTGGTCGGATTTGCTCCTTCTGGAGACTGAAGGAGAAACTGTAAAATGCTTCTATCATCTGTTGGCTGCCAGTAATCCTTGGTTCTCCTTGGCTGGTCAATGCATCACTTCAATCTTTGCCAACCAAACTCACATCACCTTATCTATTCATTCTTCTCTTCTAAGGATACTTGTCATTGGATTAAGGGCGCACCCTATCCAGGATGGTCTCATCTCAAGATCCTTAATTACCTTTGCGAACACCCATCTTCTAAATACAGTCACATTCAGAGATTCTGGTTGGGCATATCTTCTAGGGGACATTGTTCCACCCGCTAAAATAGCCTAGTTTAAAAAATTGGTTAATGACTGAAACAGGAACTTCACCAAAGAGGATACTAGGATGATAAATAAGCACATTAAATGCTGTCCAGCATCATTAGCCCTTAGGTAAGTGCAAATTAAAACCATGATATGCTACAAACCTATTAGAACAGCTAAAATAAAAATTGTTGACAATACAAAAGGCTGACAATAATGCAAAACAACTGCATTATGTTACATTATTCTCAGTAATACAAAATGGTGCAGCCATAGCACAAAATATTTCAAACCATTTTAAATGTTACTTTTGTAAGGTTTTCTAGAATGATCATTTTAATCAGATTATTTGCAATTTTATTTTTGCTCTGATATTCCTAATATGTGCAAGTTGAATATACTTTGCCTGTCTTGAATATTTACACTTTTTATCTAACCTTTTTCTTTTCTTCATTTCTTTCTCATATATCAAATTGTTCTTCCATTTTATTTTGATTGATCTCTTAATGCATAAACTGCAATTGTATATGTTCCCATGTTCTTTCTACTTTAGACCTTTGTCTTTTTTTCCCTATAAGAACGATGTATGGTATTTGACTTCCTTATTTTCTCTTTGTTGTTCCTTTGTATGGATAATTATTTTGCCTGGATTTCTACAATGGAGACATGATGAGATTTTTTTTTTTCTAATTCAGAGCTCTAGAGTTTTTCTCTTCTTCAATGGCTTAGTTTTAGAGACTTCCTGACTCTGTTCCCCTTCCTCATTTTACCTGGATCTTCTTTTCCATTTGCCTCTATTGTCCCTGACTGTTCTGCTTGGAGTTTATTTTTAACAAATTTTAGCATTTTCTTCCTCAAAGCAGAACTTTTTCCTGGAAATGTTCCGTGTCTTCTTAGTTTTGAGCATTCATGAAGCTCAGACTACTTTATCTTCCTTCAAACCTTACCATAGCCCTTTGCACTCACCTGCTATTGAACATGTGAACTGTTTACAGTTTCACTCTCTTTTCAAATCAGCTTTGGAATTTTTGCATGAATAATTAACAGCAACTCTGAAGATTTTAGGTCTGTTAGACATTCTGTTACTTCCCAATACTTCCCCCTGCTCAAATACTGAATTCATAGATGTTTTATAGTTGGTGGTTTTTCCCCTCACACTCATATTGTGGATTATGTAAGAAAATTCTTCAAGTATTTTTACTGAATGCATTTTCCATGTGTTTTTGTTTTTTTCTTGGCTGTTCTGTTTGTTTTTATGAGATAATTTAGGAAATTTCAAAAACTATGCTGCCACTGTTGTTTTCTTAACAGAATCTTACTTTAAATGTTAAATGTTCTGTCCCTGTTCCTTGATGTTCCTGTATTTGAAATCAGCACTTACATTGAGCTAAGTATTTTATCTTTCTCTGTTTATACATTACTTTAGTAATCATTTATTGAGTGACATCTAGAACACAGGTACTTTGTAAAGTGCTAACAGAATAAGGAAATAAGTTATGGTACCTACCCTTGCTCTCCTACCATCCCAAAAGACACACTACACAATTAGGTCTCTACTTACTTTTTTTAAAAAGAGAAATTAACTTGTAAATTCTATTTACCTGTCATTTTTCATCCTTAAAATGTGAGTTTCTTAAAGGGGAATTTTTTTGTATCTCCCAGAAAATACAATTTATGGCGCATAATATGCTGTCAATAAATAGCTAATGAATGGATGACTTGAATAGATAAAAATAATATAAATAATCTGAAGAGGAGTAATTTCACCAGGAATATAAAGAGAAGCTTCACAGGGAAGGTAACATTTGCACTGGACCCTCAAATCTTCAAGTAAACAAAAAGCATTTGGCAAGTGGGAAATTTTTCTTTATAATCATGATCCTCCTTCAAAGGTTCTTAATGTCTTAGCTAGATTTTAAGTTTCTTATAAGAGTCCACTCTCTTCAATATGTCCTGAGTAAATTAAATAAATGTTCTAAAAGAATTCTTAAGTAATATTCCCGTGCTACTTTTAAAGTTCATAATTTAGTGACTCTATGAATGTATCATCACAATGTGTTTATGCCTTTTAAGAGTCATTTGTGGGAATCTGCAGTTGAGTCTGTTATGGGAATAATGTCACTGTTAGCAGCTATAGACATTTCATTTAAAAAATGTTCCTTTTAAGCCTTTCAATTTTCTGAATCTTTCTGGTTTTTAAAGGCTAAGGTCATCTTTTCCTACAATGACTCAAAGCCATTATATTTTTCTTTCACAATATCTCTAAATTGCTGTTCTCCTTCCCTATAGACATTCCTTGTTATTGATTAGTGCCTCTTCATTCTTTCTCTCTAAATTAAGCTTCAAAATTCTTTTAAAAAATCTTTATACTTTATACTTTCACATATTGCATCATTTACTGTCCAATATAAACCCTATATGAAACTTTTATAAAACATATGAAACAGCCTTTTTCCTTATAACATGATACTTATTGATTGTAATATGAATCAAATTTTATTTCTTACAAAAAAAGATAAATCATTATTTTGTGAATGCATGGTAAATTGAATCATGTACCACAACAAAAAAAACAGGTTTTTAATCCTAAAATTCACATTCCTGTGGATGTAAGCCCATTTGAAGATGAATTATCAGTGAAGGTGTAGACTCAATTGTGAATAAGATCTTCTGAAAGCCTTTTTAGGTGTGGCCAAGCTGAGTCAGGGTGGGCATTATTCCATAATACTGAAGGCCTTACAGAAAGCAGAAACCCAGAGGAAGACACAGGAAGAAACAGAAGCCAGCAGAAACCAGAAGAGTGAAAGGTCACCACGTAATGGGGCAGAGGTACAAACCAAGGAATCCCAAGGTTGCTGCAAGTCAGCACCAGAACGCTACAGACATTGGGGAGAAACATGACCTTGTCGATGCCTTGACTTGGGACTTCTAATCTTCAAAACTATGATCTCTACCATTTAGTAGCTGTGTGGCTCTGGGAAAGTTACCTAGAGTGCCTTGATTTCTTCTTCTGTAAAATGGGTGTTTCAAGAATAACATCTGTATTAGTCAGCCAAAGGGGTGCTGATGCAAAATACCAGATATCTGTTGGCTTTTATAAAGGGTATTTATTTGGGGTAAAAGCTTACAGTTATTAGGCCATAAAAGGTAAGTTATTGCTACATGTTGGGGCAAGATGGCTGCCGACGTCTGCCAAGAGTTCAGGCTTCTTGGGTTCCTCTCTTTCAGGGATTTCTCTCCAGACTCAGCTGCTGTGCTCTCTCTACAAAGCCAGCTGTAGACTATCAAGTGAAAGGCTCTGTCTCTCTCCCTGGGGCTTATGCCATGTCTAAGAAGCCGTCTCTATTCCTCTGTGTTCTTCTGTGTGTTCACTTCTTGGGCTCCAGCTCAAAACTCAGTTTCAAAATGCCAACTCACTCCTCTGCTCTGCCGAGTAGTTTTATCTGTGAGTCCCCACTTACCAAGGGGGTGAGGACTCAACGTCCTACTGATGTAGCCCAATCAAAGCCCCAGTCATAATTTAATCACACCCAGGTACCAGCCAGTTTACAAACATAATCCAATATCTATTTTTGCAATTCATAAACAATGCCAAACTGCTACAACATTCAAATAGTTATTGGCAAATAATAAACTTCTCCCCATTCACTCTTATCTCATTCTGCTGTAAAGTTAAACCATTACATGGTATTTGTCATAGTAAACCTGGCAAACTCATGTAGTATTAAAATATCCATAATGATTATTAATTTATTATGGATTTATAAGCCCATGTCTCTATAATTCTATCTTTTCATATATTTGGACAGCTTATTACAATCAAATATAAAGTCTTGTAAAACTATATCAGATCTTCAACACTTACCACTACTTTTCCACCTTGCACACATACTGATTCAAATATATCCACTTCTACATATAGTCAGAAGCAGGAAATATTGATTGGGGGTTTTATATTCTCCTTGGAACTTGTACCAAAAAGTACTGAAAACAATGGTATAGTATGGACTTTTGAGAGCTGGAGGTTTCCTCTCTGAATTAGGCATACTTGTTGAAATTACATAAACATTCTTTATTTAAGGAAGTACATATATTTCTGCACTTGCATAGTATACATGGGATTCTCAAAGGGGCTTAGAAATTAAATTTACCACAAAGTGTAATGAGAGAGAAAAGACCATATTATCCAAAAACGTGTTGTTCTTAAGATTCATAAACATGAAAGCAAAGTAAATGATATCTAAGATGATTTTATCTTTAATTTATCAAAAGAATGTTTTTGGTTGATTCTTGTATAGCTCACTTAAAATTTACAGAACTATCAGGTGGATATTATTATTTTTTTTACCAATGAGATAACAAAAGTTAATAAAGTTTAAATAAATAGCTCAAGGCTGTGTAATTAGTGAGTGGTGGCAAAAGACTTGACCTTAGATCTACTTTATATACAGCTCTTTCCATGAGAACTGCTATTTGTGTGTATAATACTCTATATAATTCAATCAAGGAAGTCACAAACAAACTTATCATTCTTGATGCAAAATTCTTAAAATTAAGTTGCATTTTTCTTAAATTTATCTGATTCATTCAAAATTAGTTAGTTGTAATGCTCTGTTCTCCAGGGAAACAAAACTGGCAGGAGATACATAATTATATATGGTAAATATAATAAGACTTATAATAGGAATGTGCTAACACAACTGTGGGGCTGGGCAAGTCCAAATTCCTCAGGGCAGGCTGGAAGATGAAAACTCTGATGAAGGTTTTCAATGAATTCCCCAGGAGAAGCTGGCTGGCTTAAGTAGAAATGAAAATTCTCTCTTTTGACTACTGAAATCATCACTTCTCCTTTTAATGCCTTTAACTGATTAGATGAGATGCTTCTCATTGCTGAACAGAATCTCCTTAGTTGATTGTAGATGTAATCAGCCATAGATGCGATCAACTTACTGATGATTTAAGTCATTGAAATATCCTTACAGTAACAATCAGGCTAGTGCTTGCTTGACCAAACAATGGGACACCATCACCTGGCCAAGTCTACACATGAACTTGACCATCACGTATTTATCTCATTCTGTTGTAAAGCCAAACCATTGAAAAAACTGAGTGAGATAATAGTCAATTTCCCCCTCCAATTCATTATTCTCATCTTTAATGTTGACCAAATTTTCCTCTCTTAAAGAGCTGTTGCTGAAAATGTCACTTTAATGATTTGCCTGAAAGCTTGGTATTTTTTTTTTTTCATTTTTGATTGTATGTTTTGCTTTCAGAAGCATCTCCATGTTAGATGCCCTCAAGGTCCTTAATATAATTCTGCTACTTAAAAAAATAAGCATTAATTTTTTTTAGGTTTATAAGTCAACCTTATTGCATTATTTTAGTTGGTAATTAGTGAAGATAAAGAATAATATTACTTAGAGATAAAATGAAATGCCACAGGAAGGCATTTCAAGAAGAATAGTGCTCCTGGTAGTAAAACTAGAGATCACTTTTAGCAACTCTTTGCAAACTTCGATTTCATATAAGTTTAGAATACAGATTGCCTAAAGAAAGCAAACACACCAAGTTAAAAATTAATAAGACCACATCAGTACATGTCCTTATCCTTATGTTGTAGCCGAACACTTTAAAGATCATTTACATTAGCTATAAGGCACTGTGCTATTTTCAAAAGAAATAATCATGCTTAAGAGGAAGAGGAAGAAACCTAATGGAGCTAATAAGACTGATGTTATTGGATTGCTACACTCTTTTCTTTAAGTTCCCAAATCATTTATACTATGAATATGGAACTAATGTCTTCTTGGAATTATCTGACAACCTAGAGCTTTAATTGAGCTTCAGCTTGCAACAAGGTGAGTTACTCAGCAACACATATTCATTAAACAGCTAATATGTACAACATCTGCATCAAATGCCATGGAAGAAGATAAAAGACATTCTAACTCCTGAGGAAACTGAAATATAATTTTGGACTTAAATACACACCTTTTGATACCATGATAATTAGTCATCAAGTTGCCCATCAACCAGAACATAATAGCATTTAATGAGATACATGTGCTAACATTTAAAATAGAGCTATTAGAATTTATGCCTTAAACAACCTTAAGATTTATAGAATGATTTCTGTAAGATTTTCAAATCATAGGATCTATGTCTGGTTTGCAATGGACCTTAAATTTCAGGGGGGGCATTTTTCTATACTCAAACGTTTTGCAAAACACCCTTCAGCTGTCATCCAGTCTGTGCCTGAAAATCAATAATAAGAAATGAGGAAAGTAGTCTAATTTTCAGATGGGTAACTCTCACTGCCTGAAACTTTCTTCTCTTGCTTTCCCTCGTAGTACTCCCCCAAATTATACATATATTTTTGTAAGATTATCTCATTAAAATATCTATCCTTAACCAGACAGAACATTACTTGAAAGGAGTTTCCCTTACACTATAACACTGATACCCACACAGTGACTATCACATAGCACACACCCAGAAAACAATTAATTAAATGATATCTGTTTAATTGTAATTCACCATTAATCCTAAATTTTTTCCTTGGAAACTTGCAAAACAAGTAGATCTCATGGTAGTAGTGATTTGAATGAAGTTATTGGGAAAGAGAAAGCTGATTTTCTGGTATCTTATTTAGGATTAAGTTTGCCTTTGAGAGAAAAAATTATAGCATTAAAAAAAACAGAAGTTAATTCCTCTCTCATATAAATGTTTAGAGGTAGGCAACCATGGACTCATTGCTTGTATCTCAAGAGTTCCATCCTGGTAGCTTCTAATTTTAAATTCCCCTCATGGACCGGTTTGGTAATATTAGATCTAGCCATCCTGCTTACCAGTCAGCCACCTGGAATGAGAAAGGAAAGGAAAAAGATTCTCCTTTCCCAGAGGCTATGCATACCAGTTCTTCATTGACCAGTACTTAGTAATATGGAGAAGACTAGCTCTGAAATATTTTACAGTAGCCATTCTCCCCTGTATCAGTAGTAGCATACTCCCAAAGTTTTAGCTGGACATGTGGATGACAAGAACAAAGATTTTATTTCCAGCCCTTCCTGGGAGATAGGTGTGTCCATGTGATCAGGTTTTTGCCAATGAGATGTACAAGTAAGCGGTATATACAAATTCTGTTTTTTTTTCTTAAACAGAAAGGCATATCCTTACCTCATTTTTTTCCTTTTTTCTGGCTGGACAATGACATGATGGCTGGAGCTGAAGCAGTTTTTTTGGATCATATGGTAAACTCAAGACCATGCTCAGCATGATTACATGGAGCATATCAGCGATGGGACCACAATCTCCATAATTTTCCATGAGAGAAAAAATAGGTTTCCATATTGTTTGCATCATTATTTGTTTTTTCTCTCTCTTGCATCTAATCTAATTCAAATTAATAATTTACCATGCCCTGAAGATTTTTTCATATTATATAAGCATTCATGACTTTTAAGCACCTTATTTCCTTTGAAAACTTATGTTCATACAAAAACCTGTACACAAATGTTTATACCAGTCATTAAAAACTTGAAGAGACTTTGGAAAATGGTGTTTTTCCTGGAAACTGTAAGACTAAACACAAAATGAAATGTACATAAACACTGGACTCTCGTAAATAAATTTGATTCTCATGTTAGTAAGGGTTACCTATTCTGGAAACAGCTTTACACGTATACCAAAGTTGAACAAATAAGTAAATGGATGCTGGATGGCAGAAGCCAGGTTTCTCACTGACAAAGGGGGAAGTTACCGGTAAGCAAGAAGAGAAGATGAGGAGAAACCCTGTCTTTCCATTTACACATCATATGATACATCCTTAATGTGGTTGATAAAATGATGTGTTTGAATCTGATATTGTTCTCCCTGAAAATTTAACATTCCACTCCTCACTAAAAGATGTTTTTCATTGTTAGCCTTGACTAAATGAGTAGATATCTGAGAAGGATAACAATTGTTTCTTAACATGCTTTTATTTAATTTTTCTGACAGGTTTATTGAGCATGCCACTACAGTGAGCCATAGTATATTGATGAGAAGCACCAGTATAAACATCTTCTAGTTAGTTGCTAATTCTTTCTTTCTGGGTTAGAGCAAAATTTCTCCAAAGATAAACCTTCATTGGGAAATCTCTAATGACACACCTATTCTATTCAAATGATCCCACAGCTTACTGAAGAGCATCCAGGATCCTTTACTTTGTTATACAAAACTGTCCATGTTCCAGATCAAACTTTCCTTTATGGCCTGTTTGTAATATTTCTGCATGAACCCTATGCACTACTCAAATTTACCAACTGCATCATTGACTTTCTTTTTCCTTTCACCACAACCTCTATTTTAATTGTATTTCCCATATACTATTAATTTCAATAACTATTTTTGAACAAAATTAAGCTATTGAAGCCCAGATCACTCTTTTCAATACCTTGCCATGTGGTACATTCGCTTAGCATATATAGATTAATTTAATATTCTGTTGTTATATTCTGAGCTATGTACGTTTATCTTGTTAACTGTTTTCACGTTACTTCACCTTTGTTAGGGAAGCAAGGACAGTACCTTCCTAAATGAACTTGTAAAGGTGATAGTGGTAAGAATTTACATGATCAGAACAAATATGTTTTCCCAATGATGTATTGTGCTAGAAATACCAATAATGGTACCATTCTATCCACAGACCTTCTAAGGGAAACTCTCTTGAACTTGAATAAGAAAAGCAAGCCTAGGTGACAATTTTTTTTTTAAATCACACTATCAAAACTTCACGTTATTTCCTTTCATACTAAAGTTCATCTCTTTGGTATTTACTGAGCCAGAAATTAATGATATAGTGTGAGCAAGAGTTGTGTCCTTGGCCTTGTGGAGTTTATCATCTTAGTAGGTGGAAAGAGACTACTAAGTAAGCAATTGCAGTATTGTAGGTACTGTGTTAGGGGACTGCCTGGATGTTGGTGCTGTGAAGGCAATCAGGGAAGGCAAATAATTCATGCAAAAAAGGTCAAGGTCACCTTCTTGAATAAAGTGTTAAACATAGGATTCAAGAGCTTTCCCATATGCTAATAAAAGTGAGAATGTGTCATTAGAGGAACAGAAAGCAACTCAGTGCAAATAGAACTTATTTTTTAATGAGAGGCAGTAGAAATAAATGAGGCAGGAAAAGTAATCTATGGCAAATGATCAAAGTTGAAGAGTAAGAAAATATTGTGTATTTTTTTGTGGTTTGTTTATGTGCTTTTTTTTTACAAAACCAATCATCACTGAAAATATATGCTGTATAAAAATTTGTGGAGATAAAATTATTTTCACAAACATTATTAAAACTTTGTAGAGAATAGCATTTTACTGCTTTAAGAATTTCACAGATACTGCAAGGGGTAATAATTATTCGAGTGTAATTATTATTTTTACCATCACTACATTGAGAAGTATGCATTAATTCATTATAATAATTTTATTGTAATTAGTAATAATAATCCATAATTATGATAAATTCATAATAATGTGCTCAATACTCAAAACTTAAGGACAGAGGATGACTGATAGAGACACTGTGAGAGAATTGTCTAAGATAGAAATATTTGAGTGGGAGAGATGATGGAGAGTCATGTATCATCTTAGCTATTAAGGCAGAAGAAAGGCTGAGAAAAGTCAAACATGTTTTGAAGAGGCTGACATTAAAGCACGCAAGCAACTTCAAGTAACTTTTAATAAGCAGCCACTGTATGCCAGGTGATAGGGATAATGCAGTGAAGAAAAAGGAAACTCTCATGGAGCTTATATTCTAGAGGGAAGAAAGGTAAGAAGCAAATTAATAAGTAATGTAATATAAGGTATTAATATGTGCTTTAGAACAACAAAGCCAAATCAGGAGATATGGCTCATATGGTAAACTCAAGACCGTGCTCAGTATGGTTACATGGAGCATACCAGAAGATAAAAAGTGAAATATTGTGCTGCTTGAGATATGGCAATAGGTGAAGGCTGATGAGGTGATATTTGAAGATAGACTAGCATTAGATGGGGGTGTAAGTTGTGTGTATAAATGACTGAATGACATTCTGGCTAGATAAAACAAAGTATGAAAACATCATGAGGTGATGCGTGCTTGGTGTGTTAAAGAGCTGCAAGAAAGCTATTATGATTCAAAGGGGTTGGGACATGAAGTTGGAGGGATAGTTGGGGACTGGACTAAGGAAGGGAGAATTGGCACAGTAAGGTAATAATGTAAATCAAGTGGAATTTCCATTAAAATATTTTAAACCCCTACATTTTTCTTGCTGCTTAGTTTCAATTTTCCACCCAGAAATAACACTGATTGCATATGTCTTCTTCCTTTGCTCTTCATCTTAGCTTTAAAATGTAAAACCTGGGTAATCTGCATTGTTTACATTTGTGGGTGTGTTACTATTTTTAATTTGAAAATGTCCAATGCAGGATTTTATTAAAAGGTTTTATCATTAAACATCTACTAGAATACCCAGATATTAAGATTTTTAAGTGTTCATGGTTAGTAAATTCAATCTACTCCCACTGTGGAGCAGGCTAGTTTATTTAAGTATAGATCCTCTAGAATTAATAAAATATTAACCCATATTTCAATCCTACTTATCTACTAGAATGATTGGGAAATGCAGCCTATAATGGCTCCCTTTAAATTTATTCAGCTAATATGGCCATCTTAATCAATGCTTAATTTGAAAGAAATCCTCCCAGTTGGTGTTCTTACTTCTCTGCTCTTTTCATCTCAGAAGTGACTTAGAACCTGGGTGATATAATATCTCAGTAATATGCTCTTACCACATAGGCTTCCCTCCTCCAGATTAATTAAAGCACCTGACAGCACCCTGACAGCAGTGATGTCCTTTTTCCCAAATCTAGCTCCCACTTGTGCCCACATAATTGAACTGAGCTCCTGCTGCCAGAGTGCCTGCATAGTTTGTAATTTAAATATGTACAATTTATGCATTTAATGCTTGTGTATTTTAAAAGGTTATAATGTTGAATTTCATTCCTAGGTATTCTAATGAGCAAAAATCAGAAAAACATACTTAAATGTATTTTCTCAGAACATTTCTTTTATGTTCCATGGAGCATCCTATGTAAGAAAATAGGTTGTTGGATTTTATAATTGGAAATTATCTGCCCTAAGGCACATCAATTTTCTTCCAAAGGGACTTAATAAAAACTGAACCATTTCTATTAAATTCAAGTCAACAGCTATTGCTTGAATGCCTGTTCTGTGCCACACAGTGTTCCAGGCATTTGGGATGTAGCAGTGTACAAAACAGAAGAAAATTCTTGCCAAATGGAGTTCATTTTCCACTAGCATAGCTGTCACATAATTAAGATGGTGTTGGGGACTAACTCATGTCAGTTTAGGTCCCAACCTCTGGCCCTCTGGATGTGAACTCATTTGAAAATAGAACCTTTGAAGATGTTATTGGTTAAGGTGTGACAAAATTGATTGAGGGTGGGCTTATTCCAGTATGGTCCAAATCCTTATAGCCAAACGAAATTGGTCACAGAGAGAAGCCATGGGAAAAAGCTAGAAGCTGGAGTCAAAGGAACCCAGAAGAGAAACAAGATGCCTCCATGTGCCTTTCCATGTGTGGCAGTTTGATATTATTTATGAATTCCAAAAAGAGATATAGAATATGTTTGTAAACTGGTCTGTTTCTCTGGGCATGTTACCCTTTAATTGTAGTAAACTCAAAGGTTTTACATTTACTTGATTATGTTAAGATTAGGGCTTTGATTTGACCACGTCAGTAGGGTGTAACTCAGGGT
>JAQZBX010009818.1:34944-45440 GCA_029593785.1 Cabassous unicinctus
AAGAAGCTGGGCCCAAGAGCCTTAAGAGGAAGGAGGAAGGCTGAACCCTCACAGATATCACCCGCGATCTTGCATCAACACGTGGCCACAGACTTTGGGCCAGAAAATACCTCTTATGATACCTTGAGTTGTTCTCTTTAAGGCCTTGTAACTGTAAGCCTTTACCACAAATAAATACCCTTTATAAAAACCAACAGATTTCTGGTACTTTGCATCAGCACCCCTTTGGCTGACTAATACCCCAGGTTATGGAAAAGCCAAAGAACCCAGAAGATACAGATCTCAGGAGGAAAAAAGCCTTCTAGCCTCTGAAACCATGAGCCAATAAAGTCCTATTGTTAAGTTAACTCATTGTATGGTATTTGTTTTAGAAGCCAGAAAACTGAAACAGATGCCATGAAATTTCTAGAATGGAATATTGAAAAGTAGCCTCCAGGACTGGCCCCAGATATTTGCTTTATAGTATTTTTTAAAATTTGTTTTTCTCAGTTCTTCTCTTATTTGAAGAATACTTCCACTCTCACCAACAAAGCTATTGTACCAGGTCATTATGACCATGTGCTAGAAATAGATGTAACAAGTACAATCCAATCTGCCAGCAGTAGATGAGAAAATCATTGATTGAAGATATTAGGTATCATTAGCAAGTGTTAAAACCACAGCAGTGTGTTTTATGCAACTGAAGAAAGGAGTAACCATAATCAGCTAAATTAAAGTTGGCTAATCTGTACTAATTTGAATCTACTGCCTCATTCTTCATGTGAACTTTTATAATAATCATCTGCAGTACAGGGTGTCAGACAGAGAACAGGAAGAATCATATACTATTAGAACTATAAGAGACTTAAGAGGACTTGAAATTTAATCCCATTACTTTATAGATGATGAATCTGAGACTCAGAGTGATAAAACTGATTGTCTTGCAGGCCCAGGCTATTCAATAGCAAATCAAAAGTAATATGTAGAAATTTTGATCCCAGTGTCTTATTCTTTTCACCATGTTATGCAACTTTCCTACAATCTTCATAGCCAAGAATGTTGATAAGAAAATATTGTAAAGTATATTTTTATAAGTAAATCTACTCCTTAAGGGTCTGTAGCCCAGTTTACTATTCTATATTGAACTCTCAGGCAGACAATCAGATGGAATTCAAGAAGAAGATAGAGCTTTATGAGATTTTTTTTAGATTTGTATTTGTTAGAGTTTGTGTTTGCCTTTAATAGAGAATCCAAAAAATAATCAAGTTAGGGGCTATTTTTCTCAAAAAACAGTAAATTCTGTTAGTAGCAAGTTTAGTGCCATTGACATCAGTAAGTCAGGCCCAATTTAACTTTCTGCTCAGCCATCCTTAACATGTAGCCTAAAATGCTTATCATCTCATGACTGCAAGTTGGCTGTTCCACTTCCAGCATTGAATCTGCATTCTGGGGAAGAAGACATGGAATACAAAAGGCAAAATTAGTCTTTTTCTGTTATCCATTGTTATGAAAATAACTTGGTTGAAAGTAGTCATCTGAGCTGAAGATCTGACAGATACATTTTCCTAAAAAGAAACACTCTGCTTTGGCAAACTATCACCTGGAGTAAAACAATATAAAGAACAAACCTAAAGGGAGTAAAGCTCAAGAGAAATTTATTATTCTATAGCTCAATATCACAAATTATAAGGAGTTTTTCACTTGATAATTCTGTACTTTGATCAACCATTTCATTGACAAATCTGAAAGAAACTCCGTCATATCTATGGTCTTGTGCAAGGATTAATAGAACATATATATCCTAATTTCTTCAGAAACTGATTTTATCTCAGTTACACTGCTTGCTTATGAGGACACAATATTTTATTTGCAAAGATGAGAAAATCTGAGATTATTCATAACACCCTTAGAATTTACCACTTCTTGTGTGGTGAGCAGAATAATGAACCCTAAAGATGTTCAATTTTAATTCCCTGGAACTTCTGAATGTGTTACTTTACTCGGCAAAAGGGACTTTGCACATGTCATTAAGTTAAAGATCTGGAGATGGGAAGATTTTCTGGATGGGCCCAATGTAATCAGAAGGATCCTTACAAGGTAAAGGAGAGAGGAATATGAATCAGAGAAGGAGATGTGATGAAGGAAGTAGAGGTTTGAGTGGTGGAATTGCTGGAAGAGAGGCATGAAGTAAGGAATGTGAGCAACTTTAAGAAGCTGGAAAAAGCAAGGAATGGATTCTCCCTTAGAGCTTTCAGAAAGAATGCAATTCTGCTGACACCTTGATTTTAGTCTGTGAGACCCATTATGGACTTCTGACCTCCAAAACTGTAAGATAATAAATTTGTGTTATTTTAAGTCACTAAGTTTGTGGTAATTTATTATAGCAGCAATATGAAACTAATATATGTTGTTTCGTATTTAACAGTATCACCAATAATTATGGACTTTGATCTATAGATGTGTACTAAATTTAAAATCATGGCTCACCATTGTAAAAATTTATGGGAATTTAGTATTTCAAAACCTTGTTCAGTCTGTAGTACATGATGAACACTCAAAGATATCTGTAATATAAGATTTTGATATTAAAATACATACATTTCTACTTCAACAATTATAGTAGAAAGCATTTGCTCAAATTAAATAGTTCAAAATAATCATTTCCAGAGCTTTTTTCTTGATACTGATTTTCTATAAACTTTAGTTAAAAGCAAATACTCTTTCATAACAGAAATTGGTATAAATTCTCTGACTTCTGAGAAATGAAACTAAAAATATGTTTGCAAGGATGACATTAATTTTGAAAGTATTGGATACCAATATTTGGTTTCAAAAATATGCAGTTGAAATTGATTTATTTCAAGTACATAATGATTTCGATGGTTATTTATGTTTAAAATATATTAAACAACAGTTAAAAATTCTCAGCTGTAAATGACTAGATTATTCGTGTCCAGTGGAGATCACATTCAGTCAATATAAACAGAAAAGTAAACATGCTTTAAGAGAGAGCTATTTGTATTTTAAATGTCAAGTTATCATTGACATGTGAGAAACAAAATCACCAGACTATCAAGCTTTTAGACTCATGTTTCTCTTATTTGTATTATCAGAGAAAATACTAAAGGATTAATTAGCATTTAGTTAATTGTTAGAACTAAAAATTTATGTAAGACAAACCCTTCTGTACATGAATAAATTACCCAATGTGGAATATGAAATACACACATACCACTAAAGGTAATATTAGCTGTTGCTAATAACAGGGCATTTTGGTAGATAGAGCAGGGAGAAAAAGATAAGTTGAAGTATTACTGTATTAGTCAGCCAAAGGGGTGCTGATGCAAAATACCAGAAATCTGTTGGCTTTTATAAAGGGTATTTATTTAGACTGGAAACTTACAGTTACCAGGTCATAAAGCATAAGTTACTTCCCTCACCAAAGTCTATTGCCACATGTTAGGGCAAGATGGCTGCTGACATCTGTCAAGAGTTCAGGCTTCTTGGGTTCCTCTCTTCCCGGAGCTCCATTTCTCTCCAGGCTCAGCTGCTGTGCTATCTCCACAAGGTCATCTGTAGACTATCAGGCAAACAGCTCTGTCTCTCTGCCCGAGTCTTCTGCCATGTCTAAGGAGCCATCTCTATTCCTCTGTGTTCTTCTCCTGTGTGTTCATTTCCTGGGCTCCAGCTCAAAACTCCCAACTCTGTTCTTTGCCATGTCTTTTCTCTGTGATTCCCCAGCCACCAAGGGGCAAAGACTCAATGCCCTACTGACGTGGCCCAATCAAAGTCTTAATCATAATTTAATCAATGAAAAGTGATACTCTGACAGACCAGTTTACAAACATAATTCAATAACTATTTTTGGAATTCATAAACAATGCCAAACTGCTACAATTACTATAAAGTAAATAATTGCACTTAAAAATATGAAACATACATATTCAAATGGATATTTTGTTCCAAATGGTCATATGAATTCATTCCAATGATGCTGGCTTTTCAGAATAATCTATTAATGGATATGTTTCTTATTCATTTATTTTTTTCTGATCTTTACCAATAGAGAATCTGTAAACTATTAAAACCTGTAACTAATTATTAAGTCAAAACTAAAACAAGCTCCACTGGACAGTTACAGCTGGCTGATGCTAAGCAAATTATTTACTTTCTCTATGCTTCAGTGTCCTCAATTGAAAATTGTGGATAACAATAATATCTACTTAATAGGCATTTACGCATTCATAGGCACAGACATTGAATTAAATGAAAGCATTGGGACTTCACTGAGGTCTTGGAGTCACTTGTGCCTAGACTCTAAACTCTTTCATCACAGCTCTCAAACATTTTCCTTTAGAGATCCTTGAAGCGGTAAGTCCCTCATAAATATGTATCCATGTAGTTCAAAACCTCTGTGGTGGTTTGAAACTGTATGTACCCCAGAAAAATATGTTCTTAAATTTAATGCAATCCTGTGGTATAAGCCCATTTTAAATAGGAGCCTTTGCTGAGGCAATTTCAGTTAAGGTGTGACACACCTTATTCAGGATTGGTCTTAATCCTCTTACTGGAGTCCTTTGTAAATGGAATGAATACAGACAAGAGAGGGCAGGAAATCCAGGAAAGCAAGGAACCGAAATCAATGAAACCCAGAAGAGAAAGGAGAGACCAACAGACACTGTCATGTGCTTGCCATGTGGCAGTTCTCCAGCAGCCAGTCTGTGGGAAGAAATCATCATCTTGATGATGCCTTGCTTTAGACACTTTCTCAGCCTCAAAACTGTAAGCTAATAAATTTCCATTGACAAAGCTAAACCATTTCATGGTCTTTGCTTTAAACAGCATAGGAAAATAAAACAACCTCCATGTCTACTCCAATTTCTCAATCTCTCTCTCTCCCCTCATATCTATCATCTAGCCTTCCTCCTCTCTCCAGTTGAAAATGCTACACAATTCTTCTTATAACTCCCTTTTCTCCAGAAAAATGCATATAAAGTGTTCAGGGTTTCAGAAAACAAGAAAAGTCCTTTCTAAACCAATTTTCAGACAAAGAAATTTAAGGGTCTAGAGTAGGAAGGAGAAATATTGTGGGAATAAAATGCAATTTATCTAAAAAATTATTCACATGTATTTCTTAACATATTATTGTTACATCTGATATTGAAATTATTTTTGAAGCTACCAGGATTATAAAGCAACCACTGCAATATATCTTGATCTCTCCTCCTACAGTATTTCTAACTCAAGGATAAATCTCTTCATCACAATTCCCTCTGCTCTCCCTTTTCCCAAAGGAATAACAACATCTATATCAGTACTGTGTATTGGAAAATTCTGTAACTGGGGTAAACATTTAGCCTTTTTGAATCTATTTCTTCATTTTTTAAATGAAATAGCTGAACTAAAATTTTGTAATGGAATCTTTAACTTTAAATATATATATAATTCTATATATTAATCTTGCTGATTTCCCAATTTTAATTTAGTTTAATGATAATTTAATACCATTCTAAGGTTTTAGAATTTAATGTTCACATATATTTTCTGCCTTGTTTTACTTAGAAAATCTCATTGTTTCGGTCAATATTTCCTAACAATTCACCCATTGGATCAGAACAGAAAATTCCATTATTAGTCACAATTATGCCTAACTTAATGTTTATTTCCCCCTAAAAATTCTTTTTAGACAGAATATGCAAGCTATGTTTGTTACTCATCTAAGTGAGGAATATCATTCATTCAAGCAGAACTTTGAATCCTATAATATGGATAATGTACTGTACCAGATGCTGGGGATGTGAAGATAGATTAAGGCTTCAGCCTTCTAGGAACTCATGATTTAGTGTGTGAAGAATGACAAATGAACAAGTAAATAGTGTTAAACATGGTGAGTGATGCTGTCATCACTCAAAATCCAATACAACTGAGGAGGGGGCAAGATGGTAGCAGAGTAAGGACCTCTAAGAGTAAGCTTATCCTACTGTGCAGTTAGTAATCTGCCAGAGCTTACTAAGTCACTTGTTTGGGGGACCAAGGAGACCAGAAAAATATGCTGCAACATCCTCGGAAGAAAGGAAGGAAGAGACCGATCATCTGCAATGATGATTTGTGAGTAGAGCACTCCACACTGTGGAGACCAGAGCCAATCCCTTGCTGGCAGCACAAGCCACCTCAGAAGCTATTCCCTAGATGTAGTTGGAAGCTCTATTTCCCCAAAACGGGGGAGGAAGAGATGGTTGGGCCTTATTTCAGCGATTGATTAGCAAATTCATCTGGCTAAAGTCCAATGCAAAGAAAAGCTAAATTTGAGCCCGTCCAAGTCAGAAAAAGGCCAGTAGCCTCTATTTTAACTGTGCCCCAGCATGAGGAGAGGCAGGGCTGATTGAAAATTACAGTGAAGGTAGGGACAGGCTTCTTTCCATTCAGGTCTGGTTGCAGGCTTAGCCTGAGCTCCAGCCCTACTTCTGGCAGGGAGGAAGCTGGGGATACCTGCACCATCCTTTCTGGACAACTGCAGACACTTTCAACCTGCAAAGGCCAGATTGTTGGACACAGCTGTGGCTCCATCCTCCACCCACCCACCCACCCTGATAGGACTGGAGGGTGTCAGGGTCTACCCAGCCTCTCAGGGCAACTGCAGGTACTTTTGGCCCACATAGACTAGAATGTTGGGCACTCTTGTGGTTCCATTCCTGCCCCAGGCAAGGCAGAAGAGACAGTGTTCCTTCAACCTCTCTAGGCAACTGTTGCAGCTTTCAGACTCCATGGATGAGACTGTTGCACACATCTTTACCTCCATCCCCACCCTAGTCAGGGTAGGAGGAGATATAGTGTACCCTGAGCCTCTCTGGGCAACTGCAGGTACTTTCGGCCCAGAAAGACTGGACTGTTAGGTACCTGTGGCTCCATCCACACCATGGTTAGGACAGGAGTTGAGAAAGTTTTTCCTCAGCCTCTCTGGGCAACTGCAACCACTTTAGGCCCACATGGACTAGAGTTTTGGGCAATCCTTTGGCTCCATCCCTACTTCTAACAGGGCAAAAGGGACAGAGCTCCCTCATCCTCTCTGGAAAATGTTAGCCACTTTTGGCTTGCATGAACTAGATGGTTGGACACATCTCTGTCTCCATCCCTGCCGTTGAGAGGGCAGGAAGAGGGACTGTGCTCTCTCAGCCTCTCTGAATAAGTGAAGTCACTTTTTTGCTGGGCATTCCAGAGGCTCCATTCTTGCTCCTGGCAGGGATAAAGGGGATCTGATGCTTTGTCCATTTACCTGGTCAACTGCAGTCAGGTTTGACTTGCATGGCATAGTTTGCTGCCCACACCTGTGGCTCCATCCCTGCTTCAGATGGAGAAGATAGGGGCATGGAGTTTCATCAGTTTCTCCAGGCAACTATGGACAATCTTGGTCTGCACAACTTGGATTATTGCATACAACTGTGACTCCATCCCTAACCCTGGCAGAGGAGAAAGGTGGCAGAAATGTCAACAGTTCTAGGGTCAAGGCATGAAGCTTCAGCCATCACAGCTTATAGTGTCAATCCTCTCCTTGGCTCCTATTCTGCAATCAGCAAGGAAGAAAGGGCAAGAAACAGTTGAAAAAATTCAGAATGGCTAAACACAAGCCACTATAATGTTCCAAATTAAGTTGAAAAAATATTCACAGAGGATCTATAGTCCAAAGCCAATGAAATAGAAAGTTCTAGACTAAAGAGAGAAAAGAGGCCAAGAATAAATATATCTAGTAAATCAGATGCCAAGGCACCAACAAAAAATTATAATCCTTACCAAGAAACAGGAAGACATGGCCCAGTCAAATGAAGAAACTAAGCTTCCAGAAGAAATAAACGAGTTGAAAAAGCTAGTCACAGATGTTCAAACAAATCTCCTTAATAAATTCAATGAGAATGTTATAGAGATTAAGGACATCAAGAAGACACTGGGTGAGCACAAAGAAGAATTTGAAAGCAAACATAGGAAAATAGCAGATCTTAGGGAAATGAAAGTCACAATAAATGAAATTAAAAATACACTGGAAGCATGTAACAGCAGATTTGAAGAGGCAGAAGAAAGGATCAGTGAGCTTGAAGACAGGGCCTTTGAAAGCAAATATACAAAAGAAGAGATAAAGAAAAGAATGGAAAAAATTGAACAGGGACTCAGGGAACCAAATGAAAGCAAAAGATGTGGAAACATGTGTCATGAGTATCCCAGAAAAAAAGAAGGGAAAGGGGGAAGAAGGAATATTTAAGGACATAATGGTAGAAAATTTCCCAACCCTATTGAAAAACATAGATATCCATGCCTAAGAAACATAATGTACTCCCATCTGAATAAATCTGAGTAGGCATACTCCAAGACCCATACTAATCATAATGTCAAATGCCAAAGATGAAGACAGAAACCTAAGAGCAACAAGAGAAAAGCAATTCATCACATACACAAGAGATTCTCAATAAGATAAAGTGCTGATTTCTCATCAGAAACCATTGAGGCAAGAAGGCAGTGGTATGATATATTTAAGATACTGAAAGAGAAAAACTGCCAGCCAAGAATCTTATTGTCTTAGCCAGCCAACAGATTGCTGATGTAAAATAGCAGAGATCTGTTGGTTTTTATAAAGGGTATTTATTTGGGATAGAAGCTACAGTCTCAAGACCATAAAGAATAATTTACTCCCCTCACCAAAGTCTGTTGCCACGTGTTGGAGCAAGATGACTGCCAGTCTCTGTGAGGGTTCAGCCTTCTCTTCCTCCTAAGGCTCCATGGTCCCAACTTCTTCCGATCTCAGCTGTAGGCTAGGATAAGGCTCATCCCTCTCTCCTGCCTTATTTCTTTCTGGGCTTTCTCAGCTATTCAGGGCTCTGGTCTCTTCAGCTGCAAACTATTAGGCTAATGGTTTGGCTCTCTCCCCATGGCTCCCACATCCAAAACTAAACTCTCAGTGTTCTCCTTCTCTGTGTATTTACTTCCCTGTATTTGATTGAGCATCTGTTTATATAGCTCACAAAGGGGTGCAGTGGGGACTCAAATTAAGTCATCCTAATGATGTGGTCAAATAAAAGCCCTAATCTTGATTTAATAAAATAAAAGTGAAACCTCTGAATCTAATACAGTCTAATACACCCAGATGAACAGAACAGTTTACAAACACAATCCAATATCAATTTTTGGAATTCATAAATGATACCAAACTTTCACACTTATATACAGCAAGATGGTCTTCCAGAAATGAGGGCAAGTTTAGGATATTCACAGCTGAACAGAAACTGAGAGTTTGTAACAAAGAGACTGGTTTTACAGGAAATACTAAAGAGAGGGGTACATCTACATACATAGATGTCTCTACATTAATAGTTGGAGACTTCAGTACATCACATTCACTATTGAATAGATCATCTGGACAAAGGATGAATAAAGAAACAGAGAGCTTATAATATGATAAGTGAAATAAGCCTAATAGACACATACAGAACATTGCACCCCCAAACAGAAGGATATACATTTTTCTCAAGTGTTCATGGATCTTTCAACAAAATAGACCATATGTTGGGTCACAAAGCAGAGCTCAATAAATTTAAAAAGATCAAAATTATACAAGTAGTTTCTCTGATCATAATGGACTAAAGCTAGAAATAAACAACAGGTGGAAAAAGGGAAATTTATAAATATATGGAGATTAAACAACATACTGTTAAGTAATCAATGGGTCAAAGAAGATATTGTAAGAAAAATCAATAAATATCTTGAGACAAATGAAAACAAGAACACAACATATCAGAACTTATGGGATGCAGTGAAAGCAGGGCTGAGACAGCCCTCAATGCTTTCACTGAAAAAGAAGGGAGAGCTAAAATCAAAGACCTAACTACACAGCTGGTGGAACTAGAGAAAGAACAGCAAACTATACCAAAAGCAAGCAGAAGGAATGAAATTACAAAGATCAGAGCAGAAATAAATGAAATTGAGAACAACACAACAACAACAACAAAAACAATAGAGAGAATTAACAAAACCAAGAGTTGGTTCTTTAAGAAGATCAACAAAATTGACAACCTTTAGATAGACTAACAAAGAAAAAAAGAGAAAACATGCAAATAAATAAAATAAGCAATGATAATGTGGGACATTACTACTGACCCCTCATAAATGAAAGAGATCATAAGAGGATCTTATGAAAACCTGTATGCCAACAAACTAGACAATGTAGATGAAATGGAAAAATTCCTAGGAACATAAGAAACCTACACTGACCCTAGAATAAATAGAAAACCTCAACAAACCAATCACAAGCAAAGAGATTGAAACAGTCATCAAACAACTCCCCAACATGAAAAGTCCAAGACCAGATGGCTTCACAGGTGAATTCTAGCAAGCATTCAAAGATGTTTTAGTACCAATCTTACTCAAACACATCCAAATAATTGAACAGGAATAACTGCTACCAAACTCATTCTATGAAGCCAATATCACCCTGATACCAAAGCCAGATAAAGATATTACAAAAAAAAAAAAAA
>JAQZBX010009819.1:0-26328 GCA_029593785.1 Cabassous unicinctus
TGTGAAATTCTTCAGTACCATGTGTTTGACAACGTGATAAATAGATTCATGTAATTTTAAAAATGAACAAAATACTTTTGTGCTGCTGTTTCTGAATTATTCCTTATCTCGTCGACATCACTTTGCTAGCATGAGTTCTGCTTGCTGCTGTACAGGAGCAAACAGAAATCACAAGGGAACAGGCACAGGGAGGTCTGACGTCTTCTTTCCCTCACCCACCTAGATAACCTGCACGTTTGAAGGAAGCAAACGTGGGGTGACATCCATATAAAACTAAATACATTCTCCATCTTTATAGATCATTATTGAAGTCACACAGCTTACAAAGTTTGATAGACTATAATTTTCTAAAGGAGAAATATTTAATAGAACAGCAAATCGTTTTTGCCCTGTAAAATTATTTAGCTAAAAACTCTCATATCTCAAGAAATTCGTCAGAATAAAGGAGTCTCCAACACGGCTTTTTATTTGTTGGGGGAAAAAAAAGAACAATCTTTTTCTCTTACAAGAATGCCAAACTTGCACAGGAATAATTATGAAATTTAACAACGTAGCAAAAGAACATTGAAAAAAATAGTAGTATTATCTGAGGTTCACAACCAACACTATTGTGATATATTAGGTACGTTTGCCCTTCTAAAAAAGGTTCCCAGATACCATTATTTCATAACGAATTAAAAAGAATTTTCACCGAAGAGAGATGGTTCTTTTTAAAAAGTAAAATGTACATTTAATAAGCTTTGTTCTCTGTCAGCTTCAACCTAAGGCATTCTTTTCAGAGGGACAAAATTTATTTCTCCAATTAACCATTTCCTTAGCACAGTACTCTCCAACTTCTTTAGCTGTCAAATCACCTGGAGGGCATGTTAAATCACCTATAGTTGGGTCCCACCCACAGAGTTCCAACTAGGTCCAGCAAGGACCTCAAGAATTTGCATTTCTAAGACTTTCCTCCTCTCCCAGCTGATTCTGCTGGTCTAGAGACCACATTTTAAGAAGCACTGCCTTAGCACATAGGCTTGGGGCAGGCTAGGTAAAGTCTTGGCTGGGCAAGTCTTCTAAGATACTTTTGCAAAAAGGAAAAGTAGACATCATCCAAAGGTCAAAACACACTCATTATACTCAATATTGTAATAACAGAAATGACCATAATCTGTTTCTCGAAGTATTACAGTTCACACATTTCATTGTATCTTCCCAGTCTTGCACCACCACCACTCCTGCCTACCCAAGATGCATTTCTTGGGATTCTTCTCCTTCCCCAAACCCCTACCTGGCTACATTACAGCAGGCATGTCTGTCCAACATGTCCCTAGGCATGTCTTTATCCCTAATCCAGTTGATGTTCCCACTGGTGGCTCCCAGTCAGAGCTGAGGCAATTACCTGGAATTTGGAATGGGGGCAAAGAAATTTCTGTTTGGCTGCTCTTTTGAACAAGAGGTAAACTCCAGAAGCTGTTGACAATTGCCATTTTCCACTTTGTACACTGGGCAACAGAAAAAGTCCATCTGAAGACTGAGATAGACTAATGAAGCACATGTCCAGAGAGAAGCAGGGATGAGGCGGAGAGCGAGGGCTTCCTGGGCCCTCCTGCATCTCTGCCCCAGGGTACAAAAGACAACGGGAAACCTGCATTCTTCTATTAAATTCCCTGTCTTGCCAAAACTAGCTGAAAATTGTTTCTATTATTTACAACCAAAGAGACCCTAATTAAAACTGTTAATAAAGTCAATCTTTGGGCCCCTTTCCTCTCCATTTCAGTTTGCCTAAGAGATTAAATTCACTTTAAAACTTCATCTTACCCAATCTGCCTGCTTCCAAATATTTCGTTGCTAAAGCCTTACCTTATTTAGGTGATACCCTGAACTCAACAGTCATTGTGTATTTCAAATCCAGGGCTGCCCAGATTCTTCTCCAAGAGTCAAATATAATTTACATTTCTCTCTAACACCAGGCAGAGAGGAATATAAATCCACTCAGTTTATTTCTTTAAGCATAGAAGTGAAAAAAATGTCAATAGAATTGTTTTAAACTCAGGTCTAACATGAAGCTTTATCAGGTACATTTTACCATGTTAAACAAATTTAAATGTTGAATTTTTCACTAATGTTTCTGAATAACTCCAGCTTTCTAGCTACTTATTTCTGTGGAATTCATATTTTTAAACAGCATTCTTATCTGCTACTTCTAGGTTTGCTCAGCCATATGTAGGGTACATTTTAGGTATGCTTTCTCACATAAACATGTGGCTCCCAAAGGGAGAAGAGGGCATATCTTTATTTATCTCTTTGCTTCTAACTACTTCTCTTGAAGTACAGCAGGGACAAAGCAGATACAATTTTATGTCACTTTCAGCATTACATCACATCTTGTAATAAAACATCTATCCCAAGAGTTTTTGCAAAACCAGAGTTTTATGTTCTAAGTGCCATAATTATCTTACCCTATCTAACATACAACTTCTGTCTTAAGCTTCAGGATTTGGCCTCTTTAAATCAATACTTTGAGAATTATCTTTGGCAAGAATATGCTTAGCAGAAAAGTCTGATTATTTTGGTTGCCTTGTGTCACATAACAACAGGTAGTCACAGACATCTAATAGTTTCCTTAGAGTGGGTTGCTTTCTTTATGGCAATCAATTTATTTGGTCCACCTGTCAGGTACTCGACTTCCCAATTAAAAACTGGTAATAGACCTTAAGCCACAGGAAGGAAGAAAACTCATATTTTCCCAAACAAACATTCAATGAAAAAAATTCTAGCCTAATCACTAACTCACCTTTGTTTTTTCCATAAAACATAAATGTCGATTAGGAAAACAATAACACTACAGAGATTTCTCTGCACGGAAAAGTTTCACATGATATTGGACTGGGTCAGGTGCCAACCATCCATGCATAAGGAGTTAACATAAATTCATTTAAAACTGAAAATGAAGCAGCCAAATTGCTGACTAGTTTCCTCTTATTAATTCAGTGAAACGACTGAAAAACCTAAACTACTGGTCATAGCTTCTAATCTCAAGGAAATAAGTAACAGGGAAGAAAAATCCTTTTATTCCCACATTAGCTATTCCTTGGGTCAAAAATGAAAGAAGGAAAAGTGTATCATAATGCATGAGACTTATTTTCTTACCCAACTCTTCCTGACCAAAAGGATTTTTCCAAACAGTATAGAAGGTTATGAATGAAAATCACCACGGCAGGAGGCAATGGGGACTCATATTTCCAGGGATGCCTGCAGCAGGCTTCGGGGGCTCAGCTGAGGTGAACATGGAGCAGCCCTGACTAACCTGCACAGATGCTCTGGGAAATGAATTACTACTCTTGTACATCGAGGGACAGGGATGATCATGGAAA
The DNA here is from genome assembly GCA_029593785.1 of Cabassous unicinctus. Classification (NCBI taxonomy): domain Eukaryota; kingdom Metazoa; phylum Chordata; class Mammalia; order Cingulata; family Chlamyphoridae; genus Cabassous; species Cabassous unicinctus. Next base: position 3,360 of record JAQZBX010009819.1, read on the forward strand.
AGGGGGTCAGAAGACAACAACAAGTCCTTTCCTTGGATGTCTCACATGGAATCGACATTGAACTTGCTAACAGTACAACTTGAGGAAAGAGAGCATAGGTTTTTTTCCTCCTAACATTTCCTTTCTTGCAAGAACACTGATAAAACAATGATTAGAAACACTAATATCCACTTTAAATCTAATAGAGAGTTAGTTCTCTTCACACTGTGGCTTAGGGATGAAGACACTTGATTTTAAGTCACATGCCTGTCATTAGGACTAATTTAGAAACTAGCAGCTCCTCACAGTTTACCTGACTGCAGTAAGCTAGAATGTACTAGTACTAGGTTCCAAGTGCAAACCCATGATTGAATGGATTCTTTGGCCTGGATTATTTCTGCCCATACCATGAGCATCTAAAGGGCAAGTTCTGTTATGCAGAATTCTTTATACTACTTAAGTTTCTTGCACATAAAATGCTGGGGAATCTTTTTAAGGCAAAAAAAAAAGAATAGCTGTTTCACATCAGTTTTCATTTCCACATCATGAACCAGAGACAGTTTCTCTTTCAAAATGACCACGTCATCCATTCAACCTTTATTGAATGCCCATAAAAGTCAACAGAAGACGTTTAGAAGGGCCACCACTGTCCACAAACATTATTAAATATGCATGGCTGCACAGTCTTATTTTATTTGAGGGATGTCATTATTATCTAGGAAATCACTTCATACTTCAGTGTCATAAGTCACACCATCCAAAAAGGGTAAGGTAAAGTGTTTTCCTTAGAGAACATCTTTCCTGTCACCTTCTTTTGGCACATTGTCTTTTAGTGCCACGACACACGCCACCCCTCACAATACTGGGTGCACAGAAAACTCTGGAATAGATACATTAGCACAAGAATCTTACCATCAGGAGAGGCCAGGAGTCACTGCTAAAAGAGAATTCACATCACTGCCACGTGAAAGCCTACGCTATGGATGAAGAATAGGGGAGGCTGTGTCACCTCTTTGGGCTACTCTGGCCACTGAGTCTTTGTCACAGGAGGAAGGGTTCAAACACACTGAACATTTTTTCTAATGCTCAACTTTCAGCAACCAGTACAATCTCACCAGGCCCCCCGCCCACAAAGGAGAAGCTGCACTATCACTGCAAGGTTTAGAAAAATGGAGCTGTAATAAGGACTTAATAATTGTGTTATGTTTTAGCTAACACAAATCATGTTCTCCTGCAGGTCCAGTGTGTTTTGAATTAACATCAAAGAAAAGAATGCTTAACCCCACCAACTGGCAAATACAGGAATTTCAGCTGTCCTGATATAATGACTAAGTAAATTACTATTAATTTCTTACTTTCCAACCTACTGGTCAACCGGAAACATGGAATTGCTGATGAAATTACAGTTCACAGAGAAGGAGTCTCCCTAATGCATTTCTTGCTCTCAACCTCCAAGCACAGCATGTTACAAACTAAAAACAGCTTTTGATTTGTATTAGCATCTTAAATACAGTCTCTAAAAATTACCTTTAAGCAGCAGTGAACTACTGATGTGATATGACTTGACAAGTATTATTATTGATATAACCTTTCATTCCATGTTCTGAAAGTCATGCCACTGAATTAAAAAGACACCACATTTTTTCCCTCTTCCTGAGGGGAGTGGGCAGAGAAGAATCCAATCTATGTGAATTTCATATTATGGGCCATTTTTTCCTATATTTGATAGAATGGCTGGGATAACATTTAGATACTAGTAAAGAATTACTCATTCATCTTAAGAACATAGATTAATTAGTATAATATTCCATTATGAAATTTTCTATTCACAAAATGTCTTATTGCTACTCTTGGTAATTACTTCAAGTGCCATCTTCATTGCTCATTAAATTAAGAAAAATATTTTTAATGACCCTTAAAGAATATAGTATAAATACATAAAAATGGAAGGCCCTCTAGCAGGAAAGAAAAGATATTTTGATCAATTAACAGAAGTGCCCTGAAAGTCATTAGAATCCATTTACAATTATGACCTACATCATCTTAGAAAGCAGTTGTGTTTTCTAACAATTTGCAGTAATATCTAGGAAAAGAAGGCTAAATTAAACACCGCTAACACATGCAAACAAACACATATATACAACACAGGAATTTAAGCCAAGCAGTCTGATCATTGCTGAATTTACAGCAATAAGGTGGTATTGTCACCATTGAGTTAATTATAGCCCGTGCAGGAAGCAGCCCAGTTGGCTTGCAAATGAAAGTATCAGAATGTAAATATTTTGGAAAAAATCAAGTACCTGATAGTTTCATAAGAAGTTCAGATGCTGCTTTGACTGACATATCCCTCCTTAGCACATTCCCCTTCCCTTCCTGGGCCTTAAGTGTGTCCTCAGGGATGCTTGGGGCTGACACTTCAGATTCCGGGCTGAACACATAACTGGACCGAGGCAAGGTCACACTGACGGCTTCCTCTTCCTTAGGCTCCTCTTTCACTTGAAAATTAAGATTCATGGGCTCCTTTTGATTTGCAGCTGTCAAGAGAGCAAAGGAATTATATATATATATAAAAGGTCACTCCCCCTCTTAGCTGCCCCCGGACTTAATGAAGTATGTAATGCACGATCACATTGTGTTTAACAGCAGGAAGGGACCAGAAGCTGACCAAAACAGGCTGGCACTGGCTCAGAAATACGAACCACTCCATGAGTGTAGGACTCTGAAGAGTGTGGGCTTCTAAATCTTCTGCACCTATGATATTTCAAGAAGTGCTGCCTCTATAAAGGGTTTGGGCATTTTCTCTTTAGTTTCCCTAAATGTCTTCTTTGCTGTATACGTGCCTGCCTCCCTGACCTATTATCACTCTCCCCACCTAATTTTATTATAGAATAATGTCATCAGGCAATCATTCTGTCACAAAATTTTGAATATAAGCAGAGGCAATACCCAGAGCAAAAAAACTGGGGTGGGGTATGGTGGGGTGGGAAGGTGAGGATGAAGAAATATACCACTGTGGCCAATGCAATAAGCTATCACTACTGACCCACAAACGGTGGGGCATGCACGTCACAGTGTTTCTCTGGTTATGGGAAGGGGTCCTCTCTAGGCCACGTCACCTCCAGGTCCACGATGGGCACGCTTTTTAAAAGATAACTTTTTATTTTGGAATGATTTTAGATACACATGAAAGCAAAGATGGTTCAAAGAGTTCCCATAAACTCGTCACCCACCATGCACTAATGCTAACATCTTACAAAGCCACAGTACATAGAAATTTACATTACTATGAACTAAACTCCAGATCTTATTCAGATTTCACAAGTTTTTCCAGTGATGTCCTTTTTTTCCATTTTTAGCCTGTTTGGTTGGTGTAGACTGTGTGGTCAGGGCAGAGCTAACTGGCCCGTTATATGGGATATGGATTCTGTGGCGCGGCTACACTGTACCAGGCCTTCACCAACTGAGCCACACACCACTTGGGAAAGACCAAGAAGGAAGAGACCAACATTCCCTTCCTACCACTTCCCATTTTCACAGGCATCTTGTTCTACCTTTACAGGTCCATGTAGTAGAAACTTTCGGTTGGTTGTATTGGATGTATTTATCTTTTCAGAAAGAAGAGCTCATCCTAATACGAATTTCTTAGTAAGGCTTATTAAAATGAGCCTTAAACCCATAGCAGCTTAGCAAACAGAAGGATGCAAATAAATCCCCAAAGTAAAAACCTACCACTCTTCACCCACCTCCTAACCCCGAGCCAATCCACAAGCACAGAGTCCTTTCTTCCCACCTCACACCCACCTAAGAATGCACACTCTAGAATCACAAGTTCAGACAGACCAGCATATTTGGAAACTGGACTCCAGAGGGCTAAAGGAACCTGTGGAAGTTTTACCACCAGAAAGATTCAGAGATGGGACTAGAACGTAGGTGTGAGAGCCCGGTGCCCCTTACCTGCCTCCACCACATTGCTCCTCTACCTCCTGACCCTGTGCCATAACAAATTTGAATGTACCTTGACCTTCAAGACTTTGCTCAAACACCACCTCCTCAGTGAGGTCTACGACAACCATCCTGTTCAAAACTGCCATCTCCATCCCTACTGTACACCCACTCTCCCCTACCCCACTCTAATTTTCCTCTTTTTCCAAAATACATACTATCTAATAACATAGTACATAAATTTCTTATTTATTATGTTCCCTATTTATGGTCTGTTTCTCCAGCCTGAAGGTAGGCTTCATGAAAGCAATGATCTTTGTTTTAACACTATGTCTTCTCAAGTACCTAGAACAGGGCCTGGCACACAGTAGGGGCTCAATATGTATTTGCTGGATGAGTAAATTATGTTGGCACACAAACTAGTGGCACCTGATGATGTTCCAATATTACCTGCATCTTGGAAAAAGTACTTGGTCTCCGGCACTACTAAAGGAGGAAGTACCAGAAAATCTAAGGAAAGTGCTTAAAATCTAGCACTTTGGGGACAATGTCAGTGGAATCTGAACCAATGGAAACAATGATGGTCTCTAGAGTAATCTTCAATGTGCATTCCCAACATCCACCAGGAAAAGAAACACTTGGCACACATCCCCTCTTTCCACCTTTCGACCACTTCCTGGGGACTTTTGCTGGCTGCTCTTAAAGTTTGCTCTCTGGCTAAGCCTTTCCTCCAGAACCCTTCATAAATCCTTTTCCCAAAAGCATCCTAGTTAGTCATGACAGGGTAATTAAATAGTGTGTGTTTATTGAAGTCTGTGACTTCAATTCTTTGAGAAGGAATAATATAAAGTGAATGATTAAATATTTTTTAAATGTCCCAATGCTGCATCCTTTATAGCAAAACATTTAAAAATTCTAAGATGAGACTCGGAAAGAGATAAGAAACTACTGAGGCCCTAGAAGCAAACCCCAATTTCTAAAGGAGGCAACCATTAAGGGATGCTGTCTGTAGATCTAAGTAATTTTTAGGAGCATTACTCAGAATAAATACAAGATTTAAAGGGGGAAGGGTGGGAAAGCGATTCAGCGTTGTTAGAGGCAACCTAGATTTGATAGGTTGTTAATTTCAATAAAACACTAAAAAAAAAAAAAATAGGCATGCTCTATGTTGTTGGATTATAAATCTGGAAGGCACCACATACCTACCTGGTTTTCACTCTGACATTGTCAAGAGCAGTATGAAACTAGCAATGTGCTCGGGATATGTAAATGTAGCTAATGATATACCGAAAAATATGTGGGAAATACTCATTTGCCCCAGTTTTAATTTTGCAAACATTTGAGTCTAAACAGAAAATGTAAAAATAGAAATATGAAGGCTACTGTTTTCTCTCAGTTGCCAGAAATATTTACATTATCATAGCACATAAAATCTATGATTTAAAATTATTCTGACTGAATAATTGCCATCTTTTTTATTATCCTACTTAAAAAACACATATGCAGAGAAAGACGGAATCAAATATTTTTTTTTCTTTTGGGAAATTGCTAAGACAAAGCAATAATTTATGACTGATTGCATCATCTACTTCGCTTTTACTGCTAACACAAAAATATCTGTACACATATGCAACTCAACTTGCAAATGACTTTCACTCCACCTGCCCTAACATCCTTTTATGTACCTTAAAGTTTCCAGACACTGCACTTCTGATGCAATGAGGAAGTCCCACTCATCAAGAGGTCCCTTCTCTCACTTATTCTTCCAAACATTTTCAGGACCCAGGCCACTCCTATCATAAATTATGTGCATCTATAAGTTCACACACTTGATAGAGTTATAATGACATTTTTAAAGGAAACAAAGATGCTTTTCTGAGGATTTATAAAGGATACAATATAAAGGCTAATGTGGGAAAGGAATGGGAAAGCCACTGGGATAAAATGATTTCATTTTCCATTTCTAATAGGCAGACAATAATGAGTTGTAAAAGAAACCCCTCTTTAGAGCAAGGTGTCGGTTCACATCTGGATTTCTTCCCAGCACCCCCTGAGGAAAATTCTGTATAAGGCCCTTAAAGGCTGTTGTTTGTTTTAATCAGGCATACAACAGGCATTTAAATAGTGAGCACCAGAGATTGATCCCTTCATCAATAACAGGAGTTGATTCTTATTATATCTTCATTTTACAGGTGAGGAACTAAGGTCCCAAGAGGTTAACAGACTGACCCCCAAATCACAGAGCCAATACACAAAGACCTAGACCCAGGGCTCCTGGCTGCAGAGCCCAAGCTCTTTCTTTTCTCTCCAAGACAGGTAAGGCACTTTTAGGAAGGTCACTAGTCTAAGCATTTGGACCATGGGCTTTGGAAAATAAGTGATTTCAAGTGAACCACGTGTTAAAGAGAAAAGGAAGGGTGGGGCGTAACAGCTAATTCAGTTTTGTGAACCCTTAGAATAGTTTCTCCTGCCATCACAGGAGTGTTCAATCTAGTAACATGCCATTGATAAGGAAGTGGCTAGCTTTGCACTGATCTTTAAAAAAACTCTTTAAAAAAACTCAGGCCTTGATGGTACAAATCAAAACAAAACAAAACATCTAAAACTTCAGTATTTACTGGTAAAGAGCCATGCCACCATGGCTTAGATATATACATCTTAAAAAGTCAAGAACTTCCATATGTTTGGCGACATCATTTAAATATGGTTTGTTCACTACTTCATTCATTCAAAAACAGACAAAATTAAAACAAGAGCATTCAGGCCCATGCATGTGTGCATATATAAAGCTGTTTAATTACCATGCTACGAGAGTATATATGCCTTAAATCAGGGTTTCTCAACCTCAACATCATTGACATTGTGAGCCCAAATAATTCTTTGTTGTGAGGCTGTCCTGTGCATTGTAGGATGTTTAGCAGTATCTCTCACCTCTACCCCACCAGATGCTAGTAGCACTTCCCAGTGTCCTGGGGAGGAGAGGGTAAAATTGCCTTAGTTGAGAATCACTGCCTCAAATTAAATGCCAGGGAAGGTTCAAGGTAGTTGCTTGGAGCAGCCTCCGCTCATAGCTGACAGACAGACAAGCAGACTGATAGACAGATATAGATAGATCAGGGTCTATAATTTCTTGAGCACTTAACATAGGCCAAAGAGTGTGTTTTAGTATTTACTTGGATTATTTTACTCAACCCTTAAAATGACTCTTTGAGGTAGGTACTGATATTATCCCCATTTTACAGATGAGGAAGCTGAGACCTAAAGAGATTAAATAAATTTCCCAAATAACAATTAACTGAGTAATAACCAAGTAGTGTTAATATAGATGGCTTTAGTGCAAAATGAATGCTTCTTTCTTCTAGTGCCAAGAAATGTTTCTTGTCTGCCATTTATTATGATAAAGAACGAGGGCAGTTGCTAAATGTTGTCAACTTTAAAGCAAATACTTTATATTATAGTACATTTCTTCCAAGCTTCTAAATAAATTTAATTGAAGGAATCCAAAGATTACAAGGCAAGTTTATAAAAATATGTTCCCATTTGCCACTGCTCCTCTGTGTGAAACAATATTTCATGAAAATGCAATCTCAAAATAACTTTAGAAATATGATGGATACTGCTATCAGACTGCATCCCCTCATAACATTTAATTTCACATTTTGTGCCTATCAAATAGCATTTTTTTTCTATTGACTTTTGAAAACATATAAATATTAATAAATGTGAATGTGAACTTAAAATATGATGTTATTCTAAAAAGTACATCTCCTATATGTTTTTGTTTGTCTGTTTGTTTGTTTTTTAAATTCCTTTTTTTATTTTTATTTTACCGGGAGGTCCCGGGGATCGAACCCAGGTCCCTCCATATAGGAGATGGACACCCAACCATTTGAGCCACATCCACCCCCCTCCTGTATGTTTTATATATTGAGTTTGTACTTGAGATTTTGTTTGAAAAAATTGACTCCCTGTTTAAAATGCAAGCAAAATGAAAACTATTAATGTTTTCCTCTCCCTCATTTTACAATAAGGAAATACAGCCTCAAAGACCCAGGAAATCACACAACTCATTAATGATAGAAGCAGATTTGGAGTTCAACTCTCCAGTTACCAAGCTGGTGCTGTTCTAACCACCCCAGCTCCCTTGTCACTGGTCTGTGAGTACAGATGAACAGGCAGGGCCTGGGATTTTCCCACAATTTGATGTACTTAGGGTGAGAAAAAAAAATGAATTGCCTTCTGAAATCAAGGAAAACCACGATTTAATTAAATAATAATTAATAACAATTGGGTATTACTTCTAGATATTAAGCATACTATAGTCAAATAGAATGTTTAAAATAGTAGCTAAATATTTTTAAATGTAGCTCTCTAATTTGCCTTAAATAGTTTTATAATTAGTGTCTAGTTCCATTTTAACCATCCCGTTTTTCTCATTAATCCCCACCTGAGCTAATTCTTGGCCACGCTTCAGGATTTATGTACCTAAACCAAAACTGCACAGGTCCCCTGTGATGGCTACTAGGATTACTGACATAGTACCAAAGAGAAAACAAAACAACCTCTGGAGAAAGGTCAAGGACAACTACAACGAACTGTGCCTCCAGAACTTTACAATATTTAAACAAGGTTTTTCTCTGGGAATTAAACTACTAAAACCAATACATGATGAACAAAACTGAAAAGACAGGCTATGCCCCCTCGTCAAAAGCTGGAAGGACAGGTCCTGGAAAAACGACCAAGCCTTGAGTAAATGTGAAAACAAGCTGTGTTTTTAAATTCACACTATGAACACATCCAAAGAATGAAATGTATGAACGGTAGTGGGGTGACATGCACGGAGACTAAAAGCAGCCTAAAGATTAGGTGGTGTATTTCCAGCACTTTTCAGGGAAGTTGGTGGCCACCTGCTTCATATGCCATCTCCTCTTGACTAGTACACTCTTCATTTTAAATGACTATGCTTGCATTCTGGCTTACAGATCCGATTTTTATGGTTCTTGGTGTTGCAGATCACAAAGAGAGTCTGAGACCTCTGGGCTGTGGCAGATTGTAAAATGGCCACCATGATTCCCTGCCCTGATACCTGTCCCTCTGCAATGTGACTTTGAAGCTCCTCCCAATCGGGAGCTGGAGTCTATTTCCTCACTCTTTGAGAGTGTGTGTTGGCCTTGTGGCTGGCTTTCATCAATGAAGTGTGGCAGAAGCGATGCTGTGCCAGTTCTGAGCCTGGGCCTCGACAGGCCTTGTGCGCTTCTGCTCCCTCTTTTGGAACCCCCGCTGCCGTGTGAACAAGCCTGAGGTAGCCCGATGGCGGTCCACGCGCGCAGCTGGTACAAGCCATGCCAGCTGAGGCCACCCTGGACCTGCCATTTCCCCTGGTGAACTGGTGGCGGGGTACAGATAGATGAGAGCTCAGAGGAGACTGGAAGAAGCACCCTGTTGAGCCATGCCCAAATGCCAGTCCACAAAATCTAAGCTACGTAAATGGTTGTTCTGAGCTGCTCAATTGTGGCATGGTATGTTACCTAGCTAACTGTATGGCAGACCTCAGTTCCTCGACTTGGACCTACACCCTCTGCAGCTCCATGTGAGAGCAGCCAGCTAGCCTCCAGAGAACACAACTCTATTCTGACGTATCTCCTTTGGCACTGTGGAGCTGGTCTTGAATTTGCAAATCATTTTAAGTGAAGTAATAGCACAACTTCTAAAAACCCAACTTCCAGAACATAACTAATGGATATCTTTTTATAAGCCATCAAGGAGTGCATTGTGGAGGGTACAAAGATGTTACAAAAGAAACATTATCTGTCCCTTCTAGCAACTTGTGACATAGCTGAAGAGGCAAGACTAACACACAAGCAACAGGCTGAACTCTGCCACAACACAAGACAAGCACCAGCCGAGTGGTGAAGGCTGTGAGTGCCACGTGCATTCATAGGAGGGGCTAACCGTGAAGGCCAGAAAAACAGGAGCAGGTTTCACTGAAGAAGTGGGAACTGAAGTATTCCTTGAAGGATGGCCAGCATTTACACAGGCCAGACAGCAGGGGGAAGGTATCAGAGGAATGGGGCATGATGTTAGATTCACCACAAAGATTCAGGGCGTGGGAGGCTGGGGGGGATGTAGGGGTGGGGGGTGGGGATGCATCAAAATAGTTATTTTAGTTTTATTAACATCATTATTCTTTTTAGAAAAAGTTCTTTTTCCCTCAAAATTTTACCTAACAGGAGGAAAAAATATGGAGATCCAAAGTTCAAATTACCAGACCCCTGGAAACACCAAGGGAACACATAAAGAAGACACGGAAATGGAAATGAGCCAGTGAAGACGGTCAACATTTTTCTTGAGAGGAGTGGGAATATGGGTATTCAGTAAAAAGGAGCCAGGCAGGGGCATAACCTGATGCAAGAAGTCCAGGAAAGAAAAGGCTCTGTTGGAATTTTGTTGGGGAGGGAGTGGCTTGGAATGGAGCAGGCCTCGGGGAAGGAGCTGGGGGGCAAGCTGCTTAGGTGTGAAGGGATGGTAGGTAAAGGTTGCAGATGAAGGGATGGATCTTGAAGACCTCCAAAATTTAACCAGACTAGTGACTGAAAGAGCATGCATTTGAAATGATGCCGTGGTTTGAAGCCAAGGAAAATAAACAGTGAAGCAGATGGAGGTCAAAAGACAGTTCACTCAACTGAGAAAAAAATTAGCTAATAGCTAATTAAGCAGTCTTGAGCCAAGGCTTTGCAGTTAGGCAAAGCCGAATCTTTGCTCTCTCCTCCTAGCTGAAATCTTTTAAGCCTTGGCTTTCTCATCTATGAAATAGGTTTACTATTATTGACCCCATGGGGCTGTTGTGAGGGGTTAAATGAGGAATTACATGAAGTTGTGGGCACCCTGCCTGCCTCACGCCTGCAAACACATTTGGTTGATAATAACTCTTAGAAAAAGAATCGTAGAAGTCGTAACAATAATAACCACACTAAGTAAAAGAAAAGGTACTTCTAAGCTAAGGAAGAGAATAATCTGGATTTGGTTTTGCGAAAACAGAGAATTTGATAAGTTTCCCCAAGGGTCTGTCAAGATTTTTTAAAAAGTGTTCTGATGGCAATTCTAGAACTAGGTAAACTGTATCCAGCACAGGGAGGAAAGAAAGATCTGGGTTCCAGTCCTGACCCTGTTAGAGCTACTTCCACTGAGCCTTGATTTCCTCATCTACATGCTTGTTATAAGACAATGTGCTGGAGCACTGTAGGCTGTAAAGCTCTACAGAATATAAGCTGGCCTTGCTGGGAGCCATCTATTAGCCCTAAATAACTCCTGAAAAACCTGAAATTATTACTACAATCTGGCACAGGCATTCAGACATTGGCGCCCATGTCCCCTGGCTAACTTGACAGCAAACTAGAAGGCAGAGAACAAAGCCGCGTTCCTGTTTGGGGTCTTCTTTGCTCTGCAATTTGGGGAACAGGAAGCCTAGGGGTGGGAACGCTGGTGCCAGCTGCCTAGATGTGAATCTCAGCTCCACTTCTCTGTAGCTGTGAGAACTTGGGCAAGGCTCTGAAATGTTCTCAGTTCACTCATCTGTAAAAAGGAAGTACTGCTGCTACCTCCATGTAGGGTAGTTATGAGATTCAAATGGGTTGAAGGGCACACACAGAGTAAGCACTAGGGAAGTGATTCTGCGAAAGTAAAAAGCAACGCGTAAATGCCACGAAGTCTCCCCGTCCACATGCGTTTCGATGCCAGTGTTTGTACCACCAGGTAACACTTTCTTTTAATCCCACCTGACCCTTTCTGAGACTCAGATCAGCCCTCATCTCACAGAGCAGCATGTTGGTGAAACACAGGAGAGTCAAACGCTCCCATGCGTCTGAATCACCAAGCTCAATAAGTTTAATGTGATCCTGGATTTCAAAAGGGCATTCAGACTGCCTGCATACATAAGGCCCCTAAATGCAGCTTTTCACACAAGGAATTTTAGTCACATGATCGGTGAGTGCCCATCATGAGGAAAGCAAGGCAGGGTTAAAAAGAAGGGCCAAACTGAAGATGCAAAGGGAGACTGCCAGGAATAAAGGGACTGGGGAAAGTATGACCAACGTGGGGAATGGTAGGGCCCCCGGCTATTGGCACTGACGTCTTAGGCACTAATCGCACAAGGAGAGCATTTACTTGGAAGAAGGTTCATTTATTAGGATGATTTAAGAACGCCAATCAGAGTCACCAGGCAATGAGGACGACTGGCTTCAACAGGCAACTCGGTTCAATCTCCCATCCTGCTCCTTCTCCAGCAGCACAAACAAAGGTAAAAAAAGATAGGGGAGCTGTCATTTCTAGATATACTGCATTGTAACGACAGATTAAAATTGCAGATCAAAGGCCTATGGGGGGAAGCGGGTGTGGCTCAGTGGATAGAGCCCCCGTTTACCATATGGGAGGCCCAGGTTCACGTCCCGAGGCCTCCTTGTGAGGGCACGCCGGCCTGAGCGGTGCGGTGGGCTGATGCAGCAACCTCACCGCAGGAAGCGGGTGTGGCGCAATGGATAGAGCACCCGTTTACCATATGAGAGGCCCGGGGGCTGATGCGGCAAGACCTCACAGCAAGGGGGAGATGAGCGGGCGCGGAGGGGACACGCAGCGAGTGGACACGGCAGCACGGGCAGCAAGGGGGGGATAAATAAATAAAATAAATAAATCTTTAAAAAAAAAAAAAAAGGCCTATGGGGAGCTGCAAAATCCTTATATGACACAAACACATTAGCTAACCCTCCTCCCTTCATTTAGAAGTGAAATCCTTTGCTGTTCTATGGTTGAGCTACTAATAAATCAGAAACTCTTCAGCTTATCCCCATGTGTTCCTAAAATGTCTCTATGAGACTAAAAGTGAGTTGCTGCTTTAAAAAGTCCATCTCTCCTAGTTAAAATTATTTTGGTCTCAATTTTGTGAAATTAATATAATGTGGAAGACAGTATAACATTTTTTTGCCGGTTTCTACATTAAAAATAGCTGAAATGACTTAGATCTTTTACTTTGGAAAACCGAGGACAAAAAGATATTTCCAGCCAACAGCTGAGGTGCTAAGTTTCTGTCAACTGCTTGGTTATAATTTGGGGAGTTAGAATAAAATTTTATATGTCGAAAAGTATAGTTTTCAGAAAGAAAAATGATGTAAAGCCACCACAGACAACTTTCATTCCAGCTTCTAACGAGAACCCAGCTCCTTGATGCTTTGGATGAGCCTTGAGACCTTTAAGTGGAGAACATTCAGGTACATTCTTTTTTTAAAATTCTCCTGTCATGAGGATCCCCAGCACAAACACGGGGCTCTATGAACACGACTCACCTGGACCTTCCGCTCATGACAACTCTGGCCTATGGTGAAATGCCTCTGACCCACCTCACGTGGCCATGCCCCTTTTCATGGTGTGAGTTAAAAAACAAGGGAAGAGGGGAGCAGATGTAGCTCAAGTGGTTGAGCATCTGCTTCCCATGTATGAGGTCCTGGGTTCAATCCCCGGTACCTCCTAAAAAAAAAAAAGCAAAGGAAGAGAGTGCTAATGGGGAAAAAACAAAACAAAACATGGCTGTACCGGGTACCAAATTTTATTCCCCATCAGTGGTCATTAGTCCTGGCTACACATTAGAAGCATTTGAGAATTTTAAAGAAAATACAAATGTCCAGGCCTTATCCCAGACCAACCAAATCATAATTTCTAGGCGTGAGCTAGGCCCTGGTGTTTTTTTAAAAGCTCCCCAGGTAAGTTTAATGTGCAGCCAAGGTTAAGAACTACTACTGGGGGGCGGATGTGGCTCAAATGGTTGGGCATCCGTCTGCCATATGGAGGGACCTGGGTTCGATCCCCGGGACCTCCCGGTAAAATAAAAAAAAATATATATATATAGAAGGCGCATGGGCTGCCAGGCTCTGTGTGCCGGTGAGCCGCCAGGCCCCAGGAGCCAGGCAGCAAGATGATGACGTAAAAGGAGAGAGACAAGACGAGATGCTCCGAAAGCTCCAAAAACCAGGAGCCGAGGTGGCGCAGATGGCTAGAACACCTCTCTCCTACATCGGAAGTCTTCAGGATCGAATCCTGGTGAAGATTGGAGGAGGAGGATGAGAAGAGATGAAACAGACACAGAGAATTGCCCAGCAAATGGACACAAAACAGCAAATGGGGAAGGGGGGCTTTAAAATGGATCAAGTAAATAAATAAATCTTTAAAAAAAGAACTACTACTGGATAGGAAGACAAGGCACAGAATCAGTGGGAACTTTCCTCTTAACACCGCCATTCATGGGACCATTGGCTGGACCATTTGCCCTGACAGGCAATGATTTGCATACAACTTCCAGTTTCTAAGAAAGATCTAGAGAAGCAAATAAGGCTGAAGCACTCGAAGGCCTGCCTTCTAGGCCCAAATCCTGAAGGAAACCTATAAACTCTTTGTTTCTTCTGTAAGCCTGGAAAGCCAGCAGTAGAGGCTATCCCATATTCTTCCCTAAATCAATTATGGTGCTGAGTCTGGGAAGCTTTGCTTCTAGAGAATAATATTAATCTTGAAGGACCAAAGAGTGTTAAGTGTGGTTTCAGTGCAAGGCATAGCCGATGGTTCAGAGAAGGGGTTTTATTTCACAATCACATATGCCAAGATACCTACAAACGGGGGACAGAGAAGGGTGAGGGGGATTTAGGGTCAATTTTAGACCAGCAGTCCACCCAGTGATTTTAACCCCATTGAGTTCCATGAAGTCATCTTTATGCTTAGTTTCAGTCCAAGGGGCAAGAAAGACTCCCCTTGATAACCAAGCAAGAAAGAATCAAGTGTTTTCTCTCTCTCTTTTGGAAACAAGTAGGTATCTACACGCTTGAATTTGCCACTGTGCTCTGGTCTTTGAGACACTGATCTGGCTGGCACAAACACTCAGACTCGGTGCCCGCAAACAGCTGCACCCTATAGAACCAGCAGGTGCACGGACAGAGCCCAGCTAAAAATTCGGCTCAAGAACAATGGCACTGTTATGATCCCAACGGACACGGCCCGACGCTAACAACTACTTCACTACATCTGATGATGGGAATAGCTAAAAGCTCAGCCACAGCTCCCTGGGATTTGCCCTTCTTGTCCATGAATCACATCCACAGAAGCAGCCAGGTAGAGCACCATAGTGCATCATAAATTGTAGGGCTTGACCGATCATAGAGTTAGTGGAATAAAAAAAAACACCTCTCCAGAAAATGTATTCCTTTCCTTTTAACATCTCTTCTCCTCCCATGGGCTGCACTGCCACAGTCACCAAGTTTACATTTACATCCAAATATGCACACACACAAAAAATTACCAATGCATCTCACTCCCGGGTGACTTTATAACAGGTTGCTAGGTAACAGTGCATACAAGTCAGGTTTCAGGACCTCTTGTAAGCCACCATAAAATAGCTGCATGGGCCTTTTGCATAAATAGTGTGCATTTGTTATCTGTTTTCTTATGACAATTGATCACTCAGTAAATACTCTGGCTGCCAAACCATAAAAAAACTCCCCATCAATAGCTAACCTCAAAAAAAAACACAAAAAAAACAAATCACAGTATAAGGCTTTGGTGCACAGTCCTTCACCCCAACCTACAAACTGGCTCTCTCCTCCTGTGCTCCTGTTTGCAATCCTGGCTCTAGGCAGCACCAGCCTTATCTGCCGCTAGAGATAAGCTAATTACGACCTGATGTGGGGCACTCAGAGCTGAGCCCAGCAGGAATACTGTATTATAAACCAGTGTTTTATCCAAAGAGTAAACCTTCTCTTACCCTCCCCTCCACGGGCCTCCCTCAGATTAAAAAATTCCTAGAGTCATGGAGTAAAGGGAGTGATCCTTTACTAAGAGTTATTAGCCCTCACTTAGTTGTCCCCTAACAGTCTGTTAAGGAAGTACCTCTGCTCTTCTAAGCTATGCCAAATGAATGTGCCATCTGCATTCGTTCCCTTGGGATTATGCCACAGGAACTCAGAAAGGACACCCCTTTTGCTCTTATATCAGCCTGAGAGACCAACGAGGAAGAACAAGAGTTCCCAAGGAGGTGAAATCCTAAAGCATTGGGGCAGCCAAAAGAAAACTGGAAACATGCATTCTTCCCATATTTTTCACAATTTTTAAAATACAAAACTTAAATTCTCTAAATTAAATTTTCCTCTAGACTGGGATGGAAGGAGGCGGGGGAAGCAGCCTTGCTCTTTAATGATCCAGTCAAATGCATGTTAATTCCCATGAGTTAATGATTTCCTCACTACCGTACCAGGTTGGCTATACTTCACTGTCATACTCCCTGCTCTAGTTACCCCCTTGGTTCCTTTCTGTGACACCTCATTTTCTAACCCCTACCTTTCCTCATTTCTTCTAGACCAGTGCCTCCCGCTCCCGAGAGGCAAAGTCTTGGGTGATGAGGACATTCCAAAAGACCCGACTGAAGTGTCACTGAGCAACAGGACTTCAGAGTGAAGCTGAACCTCGAATTCACCTGGCAATGACATTTAGTGAAATGCGACTCACAGTCCATTTAAAGGAAGGCGGTGACCAATTATTCTCCATTTAAAAGGGTATTGTCAATCTCCAAAGAGCTGAAATGGCATTTGGAAGTCATCTGGGGGACTGCCATCTTCACTGAAAGACAGAACCAATTCTCAACCGACCTTTCCCCACCCTCCACATCTCCTCAAACATTTAAAATCATACTTTAAAAAACATAATGGGTAGCAGCACAATTCTTCAACATGGATCATCATCCCAAAAGAGAGTCAGGAAACACAGTGTAGCCTCAGCATCTCCCTGCTCCTGACTCAATACCACAACTCAATCACTGAAACTGAAAAAAAAAAAAAAGAAAACAAAAAGAAACATCACATGAAACCTGATGGTGGTGGAAAGAGACACCAATGAAAAAGAATAATTTTTTATAATTCATACTCCATCTTCTTTCCAGAAAGCATTGGGGGCAATTGAGAAAGATTGTTTATTTTTCTAAAAATGTTTAAAGATAATCTTGTATCATTTGCTCCAAATTTAGAAGTCTTTAATTCCTAATAGTATTGTTTACATATGTCTTTGTAAAACCTTTCAAACGAATACAGCAAAGAACTTGAATAATGCAAAATTGGATGTACCATACAAGGACGTTAGAGATCCCGGGGCAGAGACAAGTTAAACAGAATTCAAGGTCACACAAAGCCACTACAAAAACCTGGCTCCCCAAGTGACCTTTTTCCCACGACAAGAACCCAAAAAGGGGGTAAAAATAAGAAGGAAATCAACAATCTCTATTGTTTCTAGAACCAAACTAAAGTAATGCCTACTTCCAAAGGATGGCAGAAAAAAAATTTGTTTTTGAAAAGAAAAGTCAAGGAAAAAAAATTATGAAGCAAAAACTATTTGAATTTAAAAGGACCTCGAGATCATCTGGTCCTACCAGCTCAGTTTACAGATGAGAAAACTGAGAGAGAGAAAGAGAGAGAGAGAATACAACCCTATTCAAGTACCTGACAGCTTCATGAGAAAATCAGACGCCATCTTAACAGAGATGTCCTGGCTGAACAATGCTGAGGCACTGTTGGCCACATACTCGGAGGGGTCTTTCAGCTTTGTGTGGTTGGCGGGCCTGTCGGCAGCATTCAGGGGAAAGGAGGTGGGCAGGCCGTTATCTTCCTTGGGTTCCTCCTTCACCAGCAAAGGCGAGATGCCAGCCCCACCCTGGCTAGTCCTCTCTGGAGTGTTAGACGTCATCATGGTCCCCACTAGCTCTGTCCCTCCTCCTTCCCTTTGCTGCCCCAAGCAGGCACTGTCACTGAGGTGGGGAGATCCCTTGACATCTGTGTCTGGGATCTCCTCCTTCACCTTGGCTTCTGTCCTCAGGAAGTGCTGATGGCAACGCATGTGGAGTTTCAGGCTGAAGTGGCGTGAGGAAGTGAAAGGGCATAGCTGGCACTGAAAGGTCTCTCCTCGGTCTTGGTGCTGGTGAACCTGACGAAGAAGCAAGAAGAATGAGCTATCCACCGTGTGTTTATGGAAAATGCCTTGTTGTACATCCACACTATTCATCAATAGTTTCCTCACAGTACAAAGGGCTGGCCCAGGAAGTAAAATAACTAGAGGAGCATTTCATTACTGTGCTCCGGGTAATGAGGTCACTCCCTAAACATAAAGCAGGTCCACATAGGTTAAGAGCCCATTATTAGAGCCAAGCTCACCACTGAGGATGCTGTCTGCCAATGGATGCTGTTTTTAGTAGAATCCTCCTAATATTCTAGTCATTCCATCGTGGTTGATGTCTTCTGAGAAAATACTATAAACCCAGCACAATGCAAACTTACATAATTACTATTGAGGTCAAAAAAGGTAACCCGTTAAGTAATTCCTCTCACAATAATAATACTTTGCATGTACACAATTACTGTCACCCAGAGAATCAGTTGCTTTGCAAATCTAATTTCAATTTTCAAGAATCTTCTCTGAGGTAATTAGAAATGAGGAAATTAATGTCTCCAGGGTATTCCCATTTCACAGATAGGGAAATTGAGACCCTAGAGTAAGTAGCTTGAGCAAAATCACTTATGAAGAAAGCAGAGTAAGAAAAAAACCAAGATCTGACCACCACCAAATATTCTGAGCAAGATGAAAGCAGTTTTTTACAAACTCAGAGATCTCATACTCCAGACTCAGGTGTCTGCAATGGAAAGATGGAGACTTTTAAATACAGTTCGAGTCTTTCGTGCATGATACCTGCACAGATTGCAAGAAACTTTTTTTCTTCCTGTCACTACCCAAATTTAGCACTTGGAAAAGTGAGGAAATAATTGGATTGGCCCAAACCAGGCTTCAGGCTGGCAGGTGCTCTATAGTTCATAACTTCCCCATTCATCTCTGTCAACGTACTTCTTCGGTCCTGACCTGTAACACCCCTGCTATTTCAGTACTGTTTCTCCCTTGAGTAGAAACTGCCAATTGTGTAGATTTGGGCCAAATTATGTGGGTAGTTGTGTGATCTGAACAAACAAGTGAGTGATTGGAATTCAAAACCAAAACAAAACTGACACCTCATCTTTCAGCCGTGATCTACGTGGGATTTGAATCCGGGTCTAACAGAGGTGAAAGGCTCATTTGTTAACCCCGTGGGCTACCTGGCCCCTCTGCACAGGTTTCCCTTCCAAGAAAGCAAGTTTTACTACAGCTGTTTATGCATTCTGAATGCAATCCAAAAGTATTATTCGCCAGCCAAAACATACTTTTAAATAATGTTAAGTGACCAACAAAAGCAAAGAAATTAAAAGTTAATCGTGAGATCCTGTCGCTATAGCACCCCACTGTGGCTTTTTGAAAAAAACAACAGAAGAGATTCTGGGTCCCCCTAATGAGTTTCCAACAGAAATAACCGTATAAACTTAAATTCAGTTGCAGCAAAGCAAAACTCATTAAATAGCTTCCTCTCTGCCCGGGTGGGTGGTGTGTGTCACTGGCTGCTAATATCATCATTCTCTGCTCTTTTACAACAAAGGGACTTAACTGGTAGCTGATCATTTCATTTGCTTTCTTGCAGAATCGAGAAGATCCCAGTCATCTCCTTTACCCAATTCATACAGAAGGGACACTTGGGAGGCCTCAGGTCACAGCCCCAAGGGACCCTGACAGGGGCTGCCAAAAGCGAGCCCTGGGACCAG
Organism: Cabassous unicinctus; assembly: GCA_029593785.1. NCBI lineage: Eukaryota > Metazoa > Chordata > Mammalia > Cingulata > Chlamyphoridae > Cabassous > Cabassous unicinctus. The sequence continues at coordinate 22,973 of JAQZBX010009819.1, forward strand.
GTGGTAAAGGTCATGATGCAGAAAGCTTCCGTCCCTCAGAGTGTGCAGTGGGGCAGATTCCATTTCACCAGTGTCCTTAAATCTATTGACACAGGAGAGGAGACGAGTTAATCTAAGAACAGAAGCTCCGGAAGCAGCTTCTGGAAGAAGGAGAAGGACAGAGAGCGAACAAGCCCAAGTTCTAAAATCAAAAGGGAGCCTTAGATTAAAAAAAAGTTTGTGTGTACGTATTTTATGTGGCTTCTTTTCCACCCCCATCCTGGCCTTGCTATATTTAGTTACTGAAAAATGAGTGAAAGTGTAAAGGAAAAACAGTGAATGCTGTGTTGATTTTTGCACTTAAGATTTTATTTTGGGCTACACCTAACCAAAGGGACCACATATCACATTTGGCCTTGAAGATAAGTATTAGCTCTATCCTGCACTTGCAGTTTCTCCCCTTCTCTCCTGACAAAAAAAAAGCACTTTTCTATTATAACTTTTATTCTCTTTCACCTAACATTTTAAAACTCCCCCTTAGTCTGCTAAATAATGTGCAGAAAAACTTGTCTCAAGCATTTCATTCCTTCCAATTCATGTTTAGAGATGCACACTCCTACTGGTCATGTCTCACCCACAGCACATCTCACTGCCCTAAAAGGTGGGAAATAAAAGGCGTTATTACATCCATCTCCTGGCAGCACTCAATTGGATGCTTAGGTAGTGGTATATCCGAATCTGCAGAAACAGTGGGAAGCATCTGCTCCATCTTTCTTAGGGGGTGCAGGGCAGGCAGGCTGGGGGCTGAGCTAAGATGAGAACTCAGTGTCCTGACGCCTGGTCCAGTTTCTTGCCATTACTTCACCAAGGTTCTTTTTCTTAGCGTCCGCCTCACTTTTTCTGTTTAATTTTAGCTTACGAATTTCACATTCAATTCCTGTATGCTCACTCATCCAGTAAAATTGCAAAAGACTTAATGGAAATCTAAGATAACTCTGAGGAAACTGGAGGCATTTATTTACAAGCTCCTTCCAAAACTGGCCATAAAAACATTTGCACAATATGTTAAGGAGGAAAGCCAGGCTTAGAAAAATGTACAGTGCCTAGCACCCAGTAGGAATACAGTAAGTACTATATAATTGTTGGACAAATAAAGTATAATTCTATTTTCCTTAAATAAATATATATATAATTAATAGAGAAGGTTGTAAATCAAGATGATAATGATTATTTCTGGGTGATGAGATTAAGGGTCAAATTTTTTATCAGTTATTTTTGTTTATTAAGGGTCTTTTTGTTGATCAGTTTTTCTAAATTCTCAACACTAAAGATATATCACAAAAAGGAAAAGTAATAAAGGTTATTTTAGAGTAATGTATGATATCATTTCATTGATTTATTTTTAAATGTAAATGTTAATTTGTGTATTCCAATGGCTTTTGGATAATATTTACTCTATTAGCTACATTTACAGAGAATTTCTCCATGTTGGGTATTGTATCAAGTGCTGTATGTGTATGATCTCACATGATCCTCACATGATCCTCAAAACAACCCCATGAGGTAGATGGTATGATTATTCTCTCCATCAGTGAAAATAGAGGGCTGGAGAGATTAAATGGTTTGTCCAAAGTCTCATAGCTAGGAAGCTGTGGAACTGAGATTCTGTTCTAACTAAGGGTTTTTTGACTACACGGTTTGAGATCTTAATCTACAGGCTATACTGTCTCCAGTTCTTAGTCTTCTTTTTAGAAAATCTCAATTTTTGTGGTCAACAAGCAAATGTAGCAGAGGATACCTACTGTGGCAGTTTGAGATTATTTTATGAATCCCAAAAAGAGAAATACTATGTTTATAAAGTAATCTATTCCTCTGGGTGTAATACCCTTTGATTGCATTAAATCCAGTCCAGTGGCCTTTGATTAGACTGCTTGATAAGATCACTTTAGGGCTTTTGTTTGGCCTACCAATTGAGGTTGAGTCCCCGCTCCCTTGCTGGGTCTGATATAAATGGACTCACACGGACAGACAGACACGAAAAAGGAAGCTGGCATATTTGATTCTGCACTGTGAAGGAAAGGACCGCTTAAGCAGGAAGCTCCCAAGAGGCTGGGCCCATGGAGCAACTCAAGAGGAAACCAAACCTGCTGTATGCCTGATGGCTTATCAGCTGAACATGGGAAGAGAGCAGAACAGCCGAGACTGATATAGAAGGCCCGGAAAGAGACAAGTCCTATGCTGGATGCTCAAAGCCGAGTTCCAAGAAGCGGTAGATTCTGGAGGGGAAGGCAGAGACTTCCACAGAGATCGGCAGCCATCTTGCTTCAACACAGGGTAGCTGACTTGGGTGAGAAAGCACCTCTTATGGTGCCCTGAGTTGGACTTTTCACAGATTTGGAACTGTGAGCTTTTACTCCAAATAAATACCCTTTATAAAAGCCAACACATTTCTGGTACTTTGCATCAGCAGGCTTTGACAAACTAAAGTACCTATTCGTAAGACTACACCCATTATACTTATCTGCAGGCTATATCTGCAAAATTTAGACAAATTAAAGTATGCCTAGTAAAAAATAAAATCATGAATTCTTTGATTTTTAAATAAATCCCATAAATGAGGTAGAGAGGAGAGAAAAGAAAGAGTACTCCATTTGGTAAAATTAAACTTGCATGAGGCCTTCTCACACGTCCCTTATCAAAGCCCGAGTCATAGCTCAACAGGTTAGGACACCATGAGTTTAAATAAAGTAGTAATTTCACACAACTGCTTTATTGTGCTGGTTATTGATTTGTTCTGAAAGCATTCTAAGACCCCACGACCCACAAAGTCCTTGCAGCTCTCATCTGTAACACTGGTGTGGCTGACCGTCTATATCATCAAGGCACCCAAATCATCTCCCTGTAGTTTCAGGGTCAGTAGTTCCCACTATTGAAAACCCAGCTTTTTTTCTATGGGTTTATAAATAGGTTGTTTTAAGTGACCCTGAGCTGAAACCAAGCTTACAAGGTGTCAGCCTGGATGCAAGTTTTCTGCTCACCGAAGCTTTAAATTCACTGGACCTGATTTCTAAACACAGTTAAGGATATAGTAGCTCAAAAAAATTTTTAGTTTTAGAGGCATTCTTTTTAAGTCTAATCTACTTTTCAGGTTTAAAATATGAGATTTTACTTTAGGAAGAGGTGATAGAGGATGAGGAAGGTTCAAGTAAAGACAAGGTATACTCAGTAAAATTTAACGAACCAGAACTCCTGGTTAAATGGATTCTGAAGATGAAGGGCATGCTAATTCCAGGAGACAAAGGCAAATGATAGAAAACAAATTACGTCATGGATTTAATTTTTAAAAAATCTATGCTGTTTCCTAAAGTCAGTAGAGG
>JAQZBX010009819.1:26428-45450 GCA_029593785.1 Cabassous unicinctus
AACTGCACAACACAGTGAACCATAAGTTAAACCATGAATGATAAATAGTAAAAGTATAAAAATGTGCTTTCATCAATTGTAACAAATGTACCACACCAGTGCAAAGCGTTAATAATAGGGTGGTATATGGGAATTCTGTATTTTATGCTCAATTGTTCTGTAAACCCATAACTTCTTTAATAAAATACATTTATACAAAAGCTGTTCAATGGTAGTTATATGTAACTATTATTAAACACTTTTGCATCAGGCACTTTATCAATATTATCTCTTAAATACTAATGACAACCCTTCCTGACAAACGTTATCATTCCCATTTAGCAGATGAGGAAATTGAAAGTCTAAAGGTTAACTTGCTCAAGGCCACTTAGCCAGTAAGTTGCAAGATTTAAACTCAGGTCTATCAAATTCAAAATCCCTGAAGCTCTTTCTGTCTCGTCAATTTCCTCCTTGAGTTTCAGACAAAACCCTTAGTATTAATGGTGTTGGCTAAAAAGATTTCAATGTGACTAAGAGCTTTCCCACATCTCACCTCAGAGTGAAATAGAGATTCTAGTCAGTTCTCTACATGTTCTTCACAGGCATGACCCTCTCCCCCATCCCAGATTCATCCATTTTTAATAGGACGGTGACAATAATGCCCTGGGATTCTTGGCAAGTATCATCCTGAGAATTATGAGGCTCAACCCTGAGAGCCTCAAGAAGTCCCTTAGGCCTTTCACAAGGCTAAATGAAGCCAAGGTGCTTTTCCGATGTCCTTATACCTCCTAGGAAGGCGTATTTGGGTGTTCATCTTTGCCAGCTTAAGAGCAAAGCAACAGCAGAAGAGGACAATCTCTCCGGGGAGAGCGAGCAGGTCTAAAAGCCCTCTCTTTGGTGCTCATGCCCATGAGCTCTCTAGCCCCACTTTACTTTGGACTGTGCTTGGCTTTCCCTGCTTCTTGTTCTTCCCCAAGTCTTCCTTCTAGTGCCCCAGAAATTCATCACCACACAAAGCAAAGTGAAGCTAGAGGAGAAGGTGGCTCAATACATCTACTATTTGGATACTGAACATTCTCTCTGCCTGTAAGTTCTTGTTTGTAACACCTCTACTAGGAAACCCTTTGGAACGTTCTTCATTTGCGTTCAATTCTACCTCACTACGTTGAGCACTGGAGTCCATCTGCTCCACCAGCAGCGTCCTCTCCCTGTCTAAGTCCATGTACAAGTTCTGACTGTGTCTGCCTCTCCAAGAGGTCTGTCCACAGGTGGCTTACCTTCATGTGGGATTTGAGATTGTCCTTGCGAGCACACCGGAATGGACAGAGCGGACACTGATGACTTTTTAAACCTGTGTGAATCACCATGTGCCGCTTCCAGTAACTCTTCCTTTTTATGACCAAACCACATATTGGACACTGGAAAGGCTTCCCACTTTCCTCTTCTGAGGCTTGGAAGAAGGAGAAAGAAAGGGAAAAAAAATGAGGAAAAATAAAAAAGGTACATCGCATCACCAGCACATATCCACACGCACTGCTACGTAAACAACACGAAAATGATTTGTTCTTTCCTTGGCAATTCCAAGATTTTACCCATGAGGAAGTTTTATTCCTGTTTTTCCTCACGTAAAAACCAACTATTTAGTTACGTCCATCCAGGTTCTGTTTTCCAAAATCTACTCGTCCTACCTTTGTGAAAGTCTTAATTCCAAGGTCATCACGCACTTAGAAGGGCATCTATAAAAGCTGTTTCTCCTGGTCTGTCCTAGCTCAGCACCCAAAGACACTGTACAAGGTCAAAGAAGCCTGAATTTAGAGGCCTCGTTTCACGAAGCAAACAGCAGACCCGAGTCCAGATCTAAATTCCTGAACTTGGAAAAGGGAGAGAAATAAAGATAAATCAAATGGGACAAAAAAATAATGTACTGCTCCACACTGAAAACCAAACAGCCATCATAAACCTCACTAACTGCACTCCACTGGAGAAAAATTTTAGAATTCCTACTATTTGACTTGTTTATTTGTGGACTGAGCAGATGCTATGGCCAATTTAGCCATCAGGGGCTCTTAAGGTCAGGGTTTTTTACCCTCTTATTTCTGTCCCTCTGGTTGCCACAAAAGATACTTGCTGTTTTCCTTTGCACTGCAACTGAGCCTTGCTGCCCACTTTGGGAAGAGTCACAGCCAGACAGCCAATAAAGCTTTAGTTTTTCAGGAAAGCAAACAAATCAACTGTCTCCTCCCATGTAAAGCTGAGATCATTCTCCTCCACTATGCCCAAAGAGACGGGTCTCTGTTGTGACATTGCATTGCTGAACTTTGGGTCTATCATCGTATATTACTCAGGGCTACACTGACCTCTACAATTTGGGGATACAGGAAATAAAAACAAATAGAGTTGAGGACCCAACGGTTTCTTAAGTATGAGGAATCAGAAATCTTTTTGAAACCGGTTAAACAAATTGTAATGCCTTCATAAAATGAAATATATAAAGCCTTTTGAAAAATGAGCTAGATCTACAGCTGCTGATACAGGAATATATCTATGATATTTGAGTTAGTGGATAAAACTATATGTCTCGGGTGAGACATATAGTTAAAAAAAATTGGAAACTGCTGCTAATACCATTGGGTGAAAGGTTGATGGGGAATTTTATGACGGATGGACCAAGGTGACAACACCTAAAACCACTGATCAATCTTAACATCATTAAAAATAGGACAGACATCATGTGCCTTCTGACATGCCACCTATGAAATTATTCTTACAAAAAAATTTAACCTGGATTTAAAATTAAGCAAGCTTAATTTAAATACAGCATTTTACAGGAAAATACAGGTGATAAAGAAGCACGTTAAACACACCTAGGGGATGGAATCAGCCAAGTCTAGAATATATGAAATTCCACAGGACAAGTGACCCAGTTTCTTCTATAAGTAAATGGCATTTTAAAAAGGGAAGTATCCTGGATAAGAGACCTAAGGAACTTATGAAACAGTGCAAGGTATGAACCTGATGCAGATCCTGATTTGGACAAAGCAATTGTTAAAAGACATTTTTGAGATAATTGAGGCAATGCTGATTATAGCCTGGGTGTTTCATAATATTATGGGACAACTGTTAATCCTGTTTGATGTGACAGTGGTATTGATTTTTATTGGTTATTTTCTTAAGCCCTTACCTGTTGGAGAGACATGGAAGTATCTATAAGCCAATGGATATGATGTCTGGGATTTGCTTTAAAATACTTAAAGGATTGGGGGGTTAAAAGGCAAAAGTCAGGGAGGTAAACTTTTGTTTTCATTTTATAACCTTCTGTACTACTTGAATTTTTTAATATACATGTTACTTTTATAATTTTAAAGGAAATATTCCCAAGTATATAATTTTTAAATAATTTCATTATTTATTAATTATTAAAAATTTTTTAAATTCAATTGAGTCTTTGAATTTAAAAAATCACTTAAAATGGATGGAAACTGGAAGGGTTCCGGAATAAAGTTAGGGCATTCCAAAAATGCAGTTTTACCAATACAGGTATAAGCAATCTTGGTTAACTTAACCAAGAAAGAACACTCTATCTAAAAATATATGCTTTGAGTCTGGAAATTCTACTTAGAATGTGTTCCATCATAAATACTTCTTTTAATTTGGGAGGGGAGAGTGGTAGGGATTAAGGGTTTCCTTTTAATCTAGGAAAAGCACACTTTGTAGAGTCCTATAAGTAAGCATTTTCATTAACCCACTAAGGCTTTCCTGCTGTCTGCCCGTGTTTTTGACTCTCTGCTGATTTGTAGTCCTATCCCTAATTTTGCCTTCCGTTTCCTATCCACTGTCATTTCCACCACCCTGATATCTTACTTACAAAGACTATACATTGAACAACAGATCGGAGGGAAAGGACTGAAATCAGGCCACAAGGTGGGATTATTGTCATAAACGAGAGAGGAAAAAAAGATAATGATGTCTATTTGGAAATGTAAGAACATCAAAGTAATAAGAAAAAGACACAAACAGGCTGCCACTGATCTCCCTCTTCAGGGGATATTTTCCACTCTCTAAACCCTAACCTACCTAATTTTACAGAACTGTCTGGAAAAGGAGAAAAAAGCTGTCCACTGTTGTCCTGACAATAAAAATGCATTAATTGAACAAATTAGCATTGCCGGCTTCCTTACCCCCCTTTTCCATGCCTATGCTGACCAACGTGCTTTCCATTCTTTCGGACACCACTGGCCCCACCCCAATCTTCTATTCTGTGTTTCAAATATATTAGAGTACACTACATTAAGCCCTGTATGTTAGCATTTCACATAAATCTGTTTTGTTTTGGAGCTATATGTCCTTAGTTTTAATTATTGCCAAATTACATATGACTGGAGGACAAATTAATGTGTCCTTGGATTGACTGGGAAAGAATCAGAAGACTCATAATAAACAGAAACTAACTTCAAGAAATATGATCAAATAGCTACACAATTATAACTACATGAAATTTTTAACTGATCATAGCAGGAAAGGAAGGGGGCTAAAGGCAAATGATAAAAGTAACAAGAATTCAATGATAAGTTTTGAAATTTGGCCACTAAGCTCCCCAGGTAATGTATGCTTTTTTGTTTATTCGAGAAAGAAATTTTAAAATTTAGCAGGACTCCCTCCATGTGTATATGAGGTTAACTAGAGTAGGGAGGAAGCAAGAATGTGTTCTACTTCTTAGGCCAAACGAACTATTTTCAGGGAACTGAGAAATTTCACTCCAATTTAGAGCCTAAGGAAACATGACCACTTCCTCAGAATGAACCACACGTTCTTGAGGCAATAGGATTGAAATGTTCCTAATTTTACCTAGTTTGCAACTGCCTGATAAACAACTTCCCCCAAACATATCACTAGCTAGTTAGTATCCCGGCAAATAAAACTAAATTCCACCAAATGCTAATTGACCCAGTGGGATGGATAGCTGCTAATTTGCTTCTTTGAAGAAAGCATGCTCCCTTTACAGGCAAAAATATTATTGGAATAAAAGAGATAATGAATGTGTATAAACTGCCTGGCACATAATAAATGGAAGTTATTTGTAACAGTGGTTGGGGCAGTCATAGAAGGGACAATAAACTCATCATACCCTCCAAAGCTGAAAGCTCCCCATCAGAGCAGAGGTAAATTTAAGCTGACAACGCATAATAAATACATAGCTCATGGCCTGGCCCACCATGCAGTTTGTCACTGGGACTGAGGGGAAATGAAGGAGCAAGAATCCACTGCACTGCTCCAGTAAGGCCTGCCTTAGCCTAGCTGGAACCACGACGGATGGATTCAGCTCAGCTAGGGAAAAGAGAGATCTAGAAGGGGAGAGGAAGAAGACAGTGGAGGCTTTGTCTCCAGTACCCAAAGCAGGCCTGGGTACAAAGTAGGACTCAGTAAATGTGTGTTGGACTCTCATGAGATTAAGTAGTAAAGGCTGGGTCAAAAGAATAGAGAAAAGTGAAACAAGTGCTGAGAATGGAAGAAAAAGATGCAGGAGGTTGCCGTACGTCTCAATGGATCAAGAGTGCATGCCTGTCACACAGTAGGTCAACACATGTCTTGAATGAATGGATGTGTAAAGAGAGAGATGCTCATGTACTTATATCTCACCTCTCTCCAAAAATGAATTTGGAGAAACTTGTAATAAAAATGTACACAGTGCAATTACATCATTAATAAAGTACAATGATATATGTCAGACTATTTACAACGGACAAGATCTGCCCAATGCAGAGATAATTTTGTGGGAGGTTTGGTAGTGAATTTTTAAAAAATGAAATATTTACTTTTAAAATAGAAATTATTTTTTTAACATTCATTTTAAGTTAAGAGACAAATAGAGTTAAAGACTACACAGTAATGGAAAAAAAAAAAAAAAAAAGAACAGGAAGAATCTTGGAGATATTCCCAACCAGCTCAGGTTACAGGTGAGGAAACTGAGGCAGTCTGCATAAAGGTCCACAGCTACTTAGTGGCAGGGTCAGGATGCAAGCCAACATCTGAACTTCCGGTTTGGTGCCCGACCCTACTGTGTGTCTGTAAATCTAAAAAGCAATGACTAAACTTGGTGGGGGTTAAAAAAAACCATGGAGTGTTTGAGTAACTTAATTGCTTTAACTCAAGGTAGGTGTTTTTAAAACAAATGTAACTGTTTTGTAGTATTTGAGTCAAACTTTCTCTTGTTAGATGTAGAAATTTGCAGAAGACCAAGATAATTTGCAAGTGGGCACTGCCTGCATACAGGCCTTACCGCACACATCAAAGGAATCCAAGGTGCCGGGTACCCCAGGGTGTTCAGGACCCAAGCACCATCGCCATCTCTACTCTCGAGCTACAAACACGACTGGGGCCCCTCTGTATAGAATTACCCATCTTCCCTCCCAATAGTATACATGATTTTAACATCGCTTATTGGAATCTCTTGGGCATGTCTCTCAAACGCTATTTCAGAGCAATAGAAAACTATGTTAGCTATGGATATCAACAGGTTTATGGGCAAGGCTGTTTTTGATGCTGGCATTATCAATGCATATTTTAACAACTTGTAAATGAAGCTTGATATCTACACCAGTCTGAGTTTAAATCATTGAGAAAATATCATTGAAATCAGCAGCAGATCATTCTGACTTGATTAAAAAGTGAATTTTCTAAACAAGTTCATAGAATGTCATCAATTCCAGATTATGACTAGAATAATCACGGACCTAGGGTGATTATCAGGAGAGGTAACTTTCTGGACTTTCAACGCTTCTGCAATTTTAAGAACATTGCTTGGATATGAAAGAAAACAGTATCCAGAAAACCCATATCCATTTACCCAGGAGATATTCTGAGTCCTCAGCTGTCTGAGACCAGCTTGCTTCTAAGTAGACTTAAATTTTAATCAGTTAAATATGATGTTTTTGGATACCTCTCCAAAGTCCTCCTTATTCTTTTAAGGAGGAGCCTGGCATCCTCAGAATCTTGGTGGCCTTCTACGAGGCAACTGAAACATTGTCTTTAAAATAAAATCCATTATTTTATTCTTGGCTTCAACAGAATAGTAGCTTCAAACAGAACTGAGCCAGTGTGTGACATTTTTCTTTACAGCAAATGAATATACTCTTGTCTCCATTAGGTCCACTTTTAGAGGAACAGGGTAGCATGTGCTTGGGGCACAGGGTTGTATGAAAGCAACTTCCTCTGTAAGTGTCACACCTCTCTTGCAGGGAGAAAGGCTATCGAGGGGTGGACTCTTTAAGGACTTAAATACACCATGACTCGGTAACAACTGAATCCTGTTCAAAAAAGAAGAATAACACCAGACCTAAAAAATATTTTCTTTTTCATGGTTTGGACTTCCTTTGACCTAAAGAAGGTCAAAGAAATGCTGGTGTCTAAATTACTAACTATAGGATCAGCTTGTCGTGTTCATAGCTCTTTGTAACTGTAGAATCAACTTTATATGCTTTTTTTTTTGCAATATTTTGAGAAATAGCATTAAAATGTAGCACTGCTTGAAATCAGGATGGAGTGTTCTTTATTTTTGTGGCTTTTAAAATTCTGTTTATTTAAGCCATTAGGCAACAGAAACTCCTTCACTGCAGAGAGCTGCCAATTTACCTATCTATTTTAAATTAAACTAAGAGTTCTTTCTGAAGTAAAAGAAAAAAATGAGAAATATTTTAAAACATGGTGACAGCTCAGGCCACATTCCCACCTAATGCTTGTTAAGTGAGGCCAAGGTACCTCGGAATCCTGTCCCACGTCTCCCTGAAACCAACAGTACAGTGGGTGAAGGTGCAGGGGAGGGGTTGCAAGGACCCGCCTTCCCTTCCACTCCTCGGGTTCAAAGCTCAGTGATCCTAGTAACACCAAATCATGTCTCCATGATATAAAGACTTATAACAAAATGAGCTATTATATCAACTCCTTCTTAACCAATAATCTAACTAGGATGATGGGAAGCAATGACATTTGCTTTAGCTTAAAAGAGAGCAAGCATTCCCTCTCCTATTTCCAAACCAAGCGAGAATAAACAGAACTTGAGTTTGGGATGAGTCGACATGAACACTTGGAACATTTTTCAAGGGACAATTTCAAAAGTCCTCATGTTTTTCCTTGCAGCAATCTTTCCTCTTGCATGAATTTTACATAATAACTTATTTTTTATACAATTACTCTGCCCATGTAGATGTTTCACCAAGTCTTGGATTGTGGTCAGAGGCATGTGGAGAACAGGGGTGCATAAGGTACAAATCAATCAGCAGGGGGCTGTAGAGCCAAACCTAAGAAGTTCCTTTCTCTCCCTTTTCCATTTGAATATTTTAAGCATTAACTGATTAAAATATTGTTTCAGCAAAGGAATAAATTGAGTGGAAAGAAAAAAAAAAGATTTCCTATAGGTCTCCTATTTTAAATTCTGAATGTATAGCCCAAATGTATTTAAATAAAAAAGGAAACACCTCTTTTCATTCGGGTGTATATCCTACAGCAAAACAAACAAACAAATAATCTGCCCTACACTGGAAGCTCATGATCTCTTTCCTCATCTTTACATACGTCCAGTCACTTGAATGAAAAAATTTTACTTTGCAAATCTTGTTGATTATACCTGAGACAAGTTCAAAATGACAAAGCTGCTACAGTTTGGCCTTCAAGAAGCACAGTTTTATCAGCCAGTTTCTTTCCAAGTCTTAGCAAACTAAGTTTATCATTAATTTTGGATAAGCTTTTCTAAGTAATTAATATCCAAAAAAATTTATAATGTAAACCCTATTTGTACGTTTATTCCACAACTGCTTAAGAGACTATTTTTAAAATTACATTTTACAGATAGCCATACCCCTCTCCTTCTACTGCTACCCCTAAAAAAATTTCCATAAATCGGGAGTGATTTATTCCACTGCAAAATTACCTAGCTCCATCCACTCGTCTCCTTATTTCTGAATTTTAGCCATTTCTCTCCTTATTTCACCAGATGGCAGGTGAGACATAAGGAGAAATGAAACTCAGAATTGATAAACTTTTCAGGATTTTATTGACACTTCAGAATCCTTGAGCCATGAAAGTCCCAGATATCCATTTCCCTCATTTTATTCTGCTATTTACACAAGTCTTGAAGTAATTATAATTAGTTCATATAGCTCACTTAGCAATTTAAATGGAAATTTCTCATAAATGCAACAAATTGATATGAGCTCCGACCATTCAGTCAATTATTTGCCATTCCAAGCACTCATCGTCAATGTTGCTGCAAATAATCAAAAGCTGGCTAGACACACGCAGCGGCAGTGTTTATACGTGAGGACATGCATAGCCTGCGTCCGGTTCCGGTCTGGCAGGATATCCTTGAAAGACATCTGAACCTCCACATATGCATCCCCGGGACAATGAATTTATCATGCACACAATTTAAAAACAAACCAGAACAAGAAATGATATTTCCATTCTGAGAACTGCAGTGACTAAATTTCTCCCTCGGATGAATAATTTTGAATGCCAGGGCTCTATATGATAGTGACTTCTCCTTTAGAATGGCTGCCCCCACAAGAAAAACTTATGATCCAAATTTTCCACATGCATGCTCCTGAAGAATCTGATGGGAACTGAATAAAATAAAGCATTCAAAGGAAATGCTTTGATTATGTTTGACAATATTTTTTAGAGTTTTTATATGGCAAGAAATTATAGAAGAATGGGATAAATGAAAAAGGCTTACATTCCACAAAAAAGGTAATAAAAATGATAACATAAAAGTATATACTATGATAAATTAGGGCAGAGTAGTTACTGATTATACAAAAGTCCATTTGTGATGGAGGCAGCAGGAGGACGGACTCTCCCTTGTCCACTATTTCAAAAGCAGTGGGGTTTTTTTCCTTATGTTCAGTGATGCCAAGCACTCCCTGACAAAGATTCTTTGATCTTCCCCCATTAAATATATCTTGTATGGACCTAGCCTGAACTCAGTAAGGAAAAAAAATAGTTTATATGAAAAGAAGTAGTACTATATGTGTCTAAGATTATTCATTACCTTTCAAAAATGAAGCTATTTGTGAAGTCTTTGTGTAATACATACATGAAAGACTATTATACTGCTTACTTAGAGTATTTTGTTGTGCTTTTGCTTTTTTATTCATGCTTCAGATCAGATGGGAAACCCAACTGAATAAGGCAGTGCATACGACATCACAATTTGCAGGCAAAAAGACTTGACAGGCTGGTTGAAATAAAAGATTCCATACCTGAATTGGAGGGTTTAGAAACTCTTCCTTTAGGAACTGGGAGTAACAATAATTCCAAAGATTGTGGCGGTGGTGGTGGAGGTGGTGGAGGTGGTGGTGGTGGAGGTGGTGGGGTTACTTTTTCTTGCTTTTTCTCTGAAGGCGGTGGTGGTAGGGGATCCTCAGGCACCAGTGATGATTTCTCAGCCAGAAGACTCCCAGCAGCCCTTGCAGCTACCTCTTTCAGAAGAGCTGCTGAGGAGGTCATAGAAGCAAGGGAGAGGAAAGAGCTGGCTGGAGGGGGGTGTTCCTGGCCAGGCGTCAAACTTCTCTCACTGACTTTCTTGGATAAAGCTGCCAATGTGGAACTGGCAGACTGGGAACTAAAAGGGGAAGAAAAGGACTCAAATCGCATGGTCTCCTCAGTCCTGGTGAGAGATTTGTCCTGAAGAACAGCATTGGCTGCAGCTTTCAGTTTTAGGATGGCTGAATCCGGGGACAAGCCGCAGGTGGTGGTTGAGTTGGGCAACCACTTACCTTGATTCCATATAAAACGGTTACTTGGAGTGTATTGGTCATTCTGTTCCTGTTTCTCAGCCAACTTCCTGGCAAGAACACTGAGCTGTTGGGCGTGGTGGGATGGTGGCGAAAAGGAGAGATTCGAGCCGACGTTTACTGGGGACTCCACTCTGCCATTGGCTGTGGCTGTGGCATCAAGTTTGAGAGAACCAGCCTCCAGCAGCCGCCTCAAGTTGCTGCTAAGGGGCTTATTGGAGCCTGGGGGGTCATCTTCACACAAAGAAGACACACCAGGGGAAAGGTGATCTTGACACTGCAGTGAGTCTCTGAGGACTTCACCATCAAGAGCTACCAGCTCCAAGGTGTGACTGCTGGGGGTCGCGCTTCCCAAGGAGGTGTCGGGGGAAGTGGACTGCTCTTGGATCCGGTCCTCCAGAGACAACTTATAGTTCTCCTGGACTTCTCCATAGGAGGCTTCTGATGGAGTCTCTGAAGAATTTCCATACCAATGTTCTCCTTCACTGAAATCTCCCTCTGCTTCTTCCTGCCTACTAACATCTGGGGGAATTAAGAAGATACAGTTTACTCCCAAAGTGAGAAATTAGCAAGTATTGAGACATTCAAACGGAGTTGTTAGAATGCTACCTCTCCCTTTCCCCCCAAGAACCAAATGAAAGATGGCAACAATGTCAATAGAACATCTGGTGCTGAATAAGATGGTCTTAGCATGAGCCTGAAAAAGATAAAAACGCTAAACAGTCAAAGGTAAAAACACACCCACCTACTACAAAGATTAATCTTTCTAATTAGTACCTCAAGATTAACTGAAACAGAAAGGAAGGAGAGAGAAAAATGGATTTGGTAAGAAGTAATTGAATGAAGAAATTGCTATTTTCGTTGACTGAAAAAATGGAAAAGAGCCTTCATGTTTTTAAAAAGCAGAATGATACTTTTAGTATCATGTTGGAATTAAAGAGGCAAGATGGTACAGTGGGATGATGTTGGGTGTGAGACACAAGAAAAGATAGTGGAGCCCCACTTGCTCAATTTCTAATTTTATGACCTCAGGCGAGTCACTTAGCTGGTCTGAGACTCTATTTCCCCCAGTGTAATAGCAGCATTATTCACATTAGCCAAAAGGTGGAAGTAGCCCAAGTGTCCATCAACAGAGGAAAGGATAAACAAAATACAGTATATACTTACAATACAGTATTATTCAGCCATAAAAAAAGAATGAAGTTTTGATACATGCTACAACGCGGATGAACCCTGAAGATCTCACGTTGAATGAAATAAACCAGACAGGAAAGAACAGAAATTGTACGACTTCACGTATATGAAATAACTAGAATATTCAAATTCAGAGAGACAGAAAGTAGAGTGGAGGTTACCAGGGGCAGGAGGCAGCCAGGGTTGGGGGTAATGGGGAGTTAATGCATGACAGGTGCAGGGTTTCTGCTCGGGGTGATGGAAAGTTTTGGTTATGGATGGTGGCTTACGGTAGCACAACACTGTAAATGTGATTAATGCCATGGAACTGTATACTTCGAAGTGGTTGGGGAAGGAAATTTTAGGTTTTATTTATGTTACCACAATTTTTAAAAAGTAGACTAAAAAGACAATGACAATTAAATGCCACACATGATCTTGGACTATATCTAATAATGGAGGAGAAAATGTCCAAAAGGGCATTATTGGGACAATTGAAAAAATTGGAATATTGGCTATATGCTTTATATCAGTGTTAAGTTTCTAGGACTTGATAATGTACTTAATGTGGTTACATAAGTGAATATCCTTGTTCTTAGGAAATACACATGGAAGTGTTCAAGGTGCATGATGTATGCAATCTACTCTCAAATGTTTAGAAGATAAATAGATGATAGATAGATACATATGATATGATATATGATATAGGTAGAAGATATAGATATAGGATTAGATAGACAATAGGTGATAGATATAGGTGAGAGACAGAGCTAGATAGAGATGATTGATAGATTAGAGAGATAGATAAAGAGAGACAAATACAGATGATGATAGAGATAGGCAGAAAGATAAGAGATAAATGATGATGGTAGATAGATAGATAGATAGACAGACAGACAGAATGATACAGTAAATGTGACAAAAAGTTAAAAGTTAACCAACTTTTATCTGGGTATCTTGGTGGAAAGGAAGGTACATTGGAGTACCCTGTATGGTTTTTATATTATTTCTGCAACTTCCCTGTATGTTTGAAATTATTTCAAAGTAAAATGTTTTTTAAAAAAGATGACAATTTTTACAGTTATCCAAAAACATAAATAATACCTGCCTAACCCACTTAACAAGTTGTTATGAAACTTAAATCAGAATAAGCATGTGACCATGTTTTGAAAGGAGTCAGGTACTATATAAAAGTCACATCTCACTACCAAACACTATTCACATTACTATTTTTTTCAAGTGACAATCTCTCCCATGTTATTCATGCTAACTTGTTTGAGAATTCCCAGTCCTAGTCTCTAATCGCCAACATGCCTGGCATCTCATCACAGACAGTGACTAGGAATTTGTTCTCTCACTCCACTAAGAGTCCCCTTTAATTATTTCCTATTCACTAATTCATCAGTTCACCACTACCACACCTCCCACTCCACCCCATCTACCCACCAGTCAGTCATTCCAGGAGCACCCATGAACTCTGCCACTCTTCTGCCTTTGCTCATGGTATTCCTTTTACCTGGAATGTCTTTCCCAGAAAACCTGCCCAATCCTACTCATCCTCCAAGATACAGCTCAAATGTCTCTTCCTGTGATTCTCCCTAGAACTCTCAATCAGAACTAATCTCTCCTTCTCCTTCATTCATTCCGCAAATAATCATGGAGTACCTGTTGTATGCCAGGCATTGTTCTAGGTGCTAGGAATACATCAGTGAACGAAACAAAGATTCCTGCCCTCTTGGAGCTTACATTCCAGTGGCAGAGGATAGGTGTTAAACAAACAAAAAGTAAATTAGTAGACCATAAAATATGCCAGACGGTGAAAAGGACAACGGAGAAAGAACGGGTGGGGGGGGTAACTGGGAAGAGGTGAGTTTTGCAACTTTAATAGGGTGGTCATGGTGGGCCTCACTGGAGTGGTGACATTTGAGCAGAGACTTGAAAGAAGTAAGAGAGTTGGCTGTGCAGCCCTCTCGGAGACAGTGGTGCATGCAGAAGTCACTGTGAAGGTCCTTTGTGGGAACATGTCTGGCATGTCCACAAAACAGCAAAGATGCCGGTGTGGGTGGAACGGAGTGAGTAAGGGTCAGAGCTGTGGAAGAGGAGGTGAAAGGAGTAACAAGACTGAGAGCGTGTGTGTGGGGGGGAAGGGGGACAAGGGGTCTGTGCAGGTCTGTAGGACATTGTAAACTACTGAAAGGTCTTGAGAATCTGGTGAAATGGGGAACCACTGGAGGGTTTGGGGCAGGGGAGTGACATGATTGACTTACATTTTCAAAGAACTACTCTGGCTGCTGTGTGGAAAATAGACTGTGGGTACAAGGGTGGGAACAGGGGGACCAGCTATGAGACCAGAACCCAAGTGAGGGATGAGGGAGGTTCCGCTCAATGTGACTGGCCACATTCTGTGTATATTTTCAATGTAGAGCCAACATTTCCATGTTTTGTTAATACTGATTTTACCTCACTCTAAATTAGCTGTCCACTCTCAGCTTCTCTTCTAAAATGGTGCGCCCTTGAGGGCAAGGACTGTGTTTTATTAACTACATATCTCACATCATGTCTAGCACAATGCCTGATCCCTCAGAGTTTAAAAAATATTTAGGGATTGAGCCAAAATTCCTCACTGTGCTCAAATTGGCCATACGACACAATATCTCTCTTCTGAATAGCTAGAATTAGAAATTATGAACTATAAGCTAATACACTGATCTTCCTGTGCTATGTAGAGAAGAAATGTCACAAATGACAAATTCTATTTCACTAAGCTAAAGTTCTGCACCTCTTTCCTGAGATTCTTTATTAAGTTATCAAGAAAATGTAAAATATCAAATAGAATTTACTGAAAAAAAAAAAAAACAGATAAAATTGAATTTTCTCCTTTTAAAAAGTCTGGTTCTTGTGATTTGCCACATTTCCTTCTTTCCCACTCGATTTCATCTTTCCCGAAATCGGTGGCAACTCTGAACTATTCATCTCCCCAGTGGCTTCTCATAGAGATGTTTTTTACCAAACACGAAGTAGTCAACATCAATTTCAACAATAGGGCTAATTTTATATTTCTTTAGCAAACCAGCTTTCTTGATTTCAAATTAAGTATTTTGTCATTCCAGAGAGTCACATGGAAACTCTTATAAATAGTAAAAGAAGTAAAAGATTTAAAAATCACTACAGTAAGAATTAGTTGAATATCTCCTCCAAGAACTTCTTTGATCCTTTATTGACCTTCATTAAATGAACTAATATAGGAAATTAGATGTTTCAAAATTAAATACTGTTAGATTATACCTTTGTCATACTAAAGTATGATGATGGTAGATAGATAGATAGATAGACAGACAGACAGAATGATACAGTAAATGTGACAAAAAAAAGTAGCTCTAGATAGGTCAAGCTGAGTCCAGAACCAAAGTGGTAAGGTTCACTTAACAAGGTACATTAAATCAGCGTTTGAGAACCACAAAGTCACAGCCAGATGTCCAATCCTACCATTTTACTGATAATATTAAATACTCTAAAGGTTACCCTGTTGAATCAAAGACACACAGCCACCTAGAGCTAATACCAGCACCAGAACTCAAATCTCTCTATCCCTGGCCCAGTGCTTCTCTGAAACGCCCCACTGCCAGACTGCCGAGACACCCTCGGAACGGCTACCTCCAGGAAGCTCTGAGTGGCTTGGCCCTGGCCCAGTCATCCATCCCTCCACACTCTTGACTGAGAAATCAATGAAGGGGTTCTCTTAGATAAGGACAGTATCCATCTTTTATTTTGAGATACATCATTAGCAGGCGAATACTCATTATCCCATTCCCTTTCTACCTTTTCTTTATTGCAGTCCAGTCAAAAGTTGATTCAAATTCCTAAAGAAATTATTGCACTTCTACTGGCAAAGCCCCAGACAACAAAGTTCAATTTCCTATCACCTCCACACCCATGGTGAGCAAAAATATCACCCCTCCAAACTTGCTGAAGCAGTTAAACGGATCACAACTTTAAAAAGTTGTCAGTTCAGGTTCTAATCCTATTAAGCATTGATAAGGAGATCCGAACATCCTTGGATGATACAGATACTAATATCTACATCTAAAGCAAGTTTCCAACCTTGCCAAAAAGCAAAGCCAAAACAAATAAACAGCAAAGCATTTCTTAAACAGAACTGTTTATGTCTCCTAAAATACCTGGCTATTTTTCAACCATCCATTCCTCAATTCTCTGCAGACAGGACCACTGAGATTCGCTCTCCTCTGGACTGCAAGGAAACTCAATACATATAGAACATTTTTTTAACTCATAATACCCTATTAATAGCTTTTTCGAAGATGCTCCCCCTGAAATTGAGGTTATGCAAGTAATAAACTACCAAATAACTTTAATGCATGGCCTAGAAAGAGCAAGACCAGAAACTTGAGAAAAGAAACATATCTGAAATTATTCTGGCATCACCTAAGGTCAAATGAAAGGTGGGGGAAGCTTTCAGAGAATGAATGCAAGATAAGTGGGGATGAGAAGAGGTTAGGGAAAAATCATAAGCAACTCCAACAAATCTGCTTTCAGTTCACACAAGAGAGGCAACAAGGATTTTTTTTTGCAAAATATTAATTTTTGGCCTGCCGTGCTCTTCTCTATTTTCCCATTAAATTCATCAAAGAGGTGCTCCTTGAAGGCTGCAGCACAACCGTCCAGTTATGCTAAACTCACCTTATAGCAGTGTCCTGCAGGACCCTCCAGCCCCTTCCCAGTGGAATTCACTTTCACACTACATTATGAGAAAATGTTCTCTTCTCAGGAAGCTCAAAACCAAGCATTCCTGCAATCTAAAGGATTAATTTGTTTGACACTGCAAACTTCAGAACAAGTAAGACTTGACTTTTGACTCCCTTTCACAATTTGAAAAGCCCCCAGGCAGGGAGACACCTTCATTTTCCTGTCTGTCAACCAGCAAAGACTGTGGCGTGTAATCATGGAGCACGGCACAAGAAGCGGTCCCGGAAATGCTTCACGGCACAACCACTGTGGATTTCACAGTTTTCATAACTAACGCTTCCCGGGGAAGCCTCTAAATGGCCAACGTAAACAACTTCCTTGTAAATGCATTATTTTTAACCTCCAGGAAAAAAAAAGGTTTCTATTGCTAATTTTACAATAACTTGTCTCTGATTGTCAGGTTCACACTCATTTTTGCCAATTTTACACAACAGGCTCTTTTTTGGGTTTTGTTTGCTTTTCAATCAGAAACTCAAAGAATTAAGAATAGAAATGATGAAATTATAGAATGAATATATGTAGAATAAATTTCACTTCAATGTGGCGAATATGTCTCCTTTGGGGGAAACAAAACAAAATTCCACTACCTAACACATTTATTTTTAATTCAGTTCTTAAGCAGTAACTCCGTAACTTGATATCCACAACTCTTGCTGCATTCTCAGAAGAGTATGCCTTTTCAGCTCACTTCCTTTTTGGTTTGGCAGTCTTAATCAGATGCATTTAATAGGGCCAATATTCAACTCAGAACGTATGCATTCAGAAAGATGACCGATGGGGAGGGGAAAAAATACAAGCAACGAACACCTATTAATTTTCATGCATTTGGGCCAAGGTTGAAGCAAGTGGTGATGGGAGCCTGAAGTCTCATCTCTACACCTACCAACAAATCATTCCAACCAGGCGGTCCAAATAAATCTAGCAGGTAGGTCTGGAAGACACAAGACTCAAACTCCTGGGAATCACCTGGGGTGTGAATGACTCACATGGCTAGCCCTCTCACAGTCAATGCCCAGCACCTTCTGCTTGTGACCTCAGGACCAGACTAATCTTCTGGTTCCATTTTCATCTCAAAATCTTCCATGTTTCCCTTCTCACCTAATACACATGTATAGCTGTTCTATCTATACTGATCTGCTAAGGCCACAACTCTTTCTCAGGATTATCAGTTACTCCTGTAATACCTATCTCAAGTCCTATAAGTCTTTTGTAAAGTTTAAGGAGTTGTATACAAAGTTATTATCAAAACCAATGCTAATAATTGATTTAATTCAACAAACATTTGCTGAGCATTTCCTACATTCAGGAAACTGTTCTCTGCAACTGTCTCTGGCCCAACAGTTTGTAACCCACAGGAGACCCAGGGTTGCACAGCATACAAAGCACAATGAACAAACAGCGCCACAGCAGAGGAACAGAGCAAGGGTTATGTGAACACAAAAGAGGGAATTATTAATCCCAATGACGGAGGTGGCTTTCAAAATGGCCCTTGAAGGATGAAGACCATTTTGACAGAAAACATTGGAAATTCATTTGTAAGTGGGCTTGCTCCTCTTTCAGGAAATATCCCAAGCATGGAGAAAGCTAATATTTAGGTGACATGCTGGAGAAGTTAACCCGCTGAAAAATATTATATTTTTAATTTTTCACATGTTTAAAAAGCACCATCTGTTAATTTACTAAAGGTAGATTTTATCAATTATTTTACCCTATTCACTAGTTTTGAAATCAAACCATTAGATTATAAATTCCCTGAGGCAGGACCACGAGTTAGTCTTTGTTGTATTTCTTCTCAATGCCTTGCACATAGTAGGGGTATTAGTCAGGACTCCTGTAGTTGTAAGTGACAGAAAACCACCAGGACTGCATGAAGCAAATGAAATCATTTTCTCAGTTCCTATACCAGACAATGAAAGGCACACAATGGAGCTAACATCAGATCATTAGCATCAATAATGTCTAAAACACCACCAGGGCTCTCTCTTTCATTTGCCTCTAGTCTGTTCTTTCAGAGGTTAGCCTTATCCTCTCAGACCACCTTTCTCAAGTGGCTGAAAACCTGGCTGTGGTGGTTCTGTGTTTTCAGCCTTACCGCTAGGCTTACCACTAGAGAAAGGTCCTTACCCTTCTGATTGGCCTGTTGGAGGTCATGTTCCCCTCCCTGCACCTATCACTGAAGTTAGAGGGCGGATTCTACATATGGCTCAATCTGGGTCATTGAAGAAAGGAGAGGGAAGAGGTATCAGGAAGACAAAAACAGTGACCTCTATAATGCTTAATAAAGGTTTATTATACTGCATATAGGCTGCTCTAAACCAA
>JAQZBX010009820.1:0-45353 GCA_029593785.1 Cabassous unicinctus
AAAGAAAGTTACTCCCAACATTATGCTAGGAATCTGGGATGTTGACCAAAACACATGATGCCTTGAAATTTATTTTAATGAAGAGAAAGTGAGCACTGGAAACAGGCTTATGAAGTAGACAGCTTTATTTTCTATACTTTAGTTTGGAAACATGAATTACTACCTTACCAATATGTATTTTATTTTATAATAAAAAATTTTCAGGAAAAAGATTTTAAAAAGGAAAGGAAAAGAAAGACAGTAAATTTTTCAGAAAAAGAATGAAAACTGATGAAACATGGCTTCTACGGTGTGAAATAAGAAGAAAGTAGAAAATGACACCATCTTGGCAACACAAGAAAATATACATTTCAAAATCATCATCATCATCATAACTGTAGCTGATGCTTACACAGCACTTACAGAGGCCTGTCCCAAGCACACGGCATCTATTAGCTCGGTTAATACGCTTATTCAATGGCAGCATCACTTCAGCTGACCAAGCGTACTGATGATTTTTGAAAGGGATGGCATGCACTAAACTTGAATTTTTAGGTTTATTAAAATGGTGTACAACCATTGATACTATTACAAGTATAAGGCTCCCCTCTCTCACCCAGTGGCATTTTCCAAAGATCTTCTCTTTAAATTCATTTTTCCTCTTCCATCAAAGAAAAGATTTGTTTTTTCGGTGTTTGCTTTCTTGTGTCTCTTGAAATGTTTTCATTTCCAAATATCATTTACCCCTGTCTCCAGCAGACCACCCCTTCTCCATGTTACCTCATTGTAGCAAATTTCTCTGTTTTTCCAGGAAGATGCTTGCTTAGTGGAAAACAGAGTTCAATGATGATAATCCATTGCATGAAAAGGGAAAGCAACTAAGACATGCATTCCCAGATTAGGCATTTACATTTTCTTTAAAAAGAAGCCTATGATTCATAAATCATTGTAGTTACTATCAACTAAAGCATTTAATATAACCTACTTTGCTTCAAAATAGTAAGTTAAAGTTGGTGGACTATGACAGTAATATTTTATCTTTCTGGCAGCAAGTTTTAAAATTTAATCCTTTACCTCTCTATTCTCAATTGCAAGTTAGGTTGTTTCACTTTTCTTAGTTCCACTAGAAAGGTACAATACAATATAGAGAAGATACAACAGTGAAAAGAAAAGTCAAATAAAAAGCAATAGGACCCATTAATTACATTCTTAAATGCTAGGATTCTTGTAGTCTTGTTCATCATGGATAATATGGATAATCAAATTACATCCACTACCTGGAAAAATAAATTAAAATACAACAACCTGGTATATACTGAACCCTGAAGTATTAATACAATGGGGAGGGGGCAGGGAGATGGAAGAAGGCATTGACTTAGGTATGCTATAAGGCTAAACCCAAGGGCTGGTGATGTAGCTTACCTTTAGAAGTTCTAGATTCCCCTCCTTTGCCATGGGCACCCCTCTTTTCACGGGGTAACCCATTCGAACAGGAAGAGGAACTGTAGAGGGTCTAAATGGTGCTGCAACTGGGTAAACACTGGGCCAGTCCTGGTCAACAGCCATTTTCTCTGTCCTGGGAGGGGATGCCTGAAGAACATACAATAGTGTGGTATTTTAAATACGAGCATGTTCCTTAATTTCAAAATAAATAAAAAGCTGCAATTACGAGAATTACAAGCAGAGATGAAGCCTATGTAAAATCTGACCTCCAATAAGCTACTGTTCAAAAAACAAAACAAAACACACAAAACAAAACCACACCTTTCCAAATAGCTTTGCATTGTTTCCTCAAACTCTCTAGCAAGGATCTCCTTTAATTTTACATCTCTTTCCCTTAAAAAATTTTCTATCTTATTTATTTAATTAGACTTTTAGCAAACTTTTACATGTCGCTTAAGAAAGGGTATGATATTATTTGAAATAATTTTTAAAACTTTGATGAAGTCAGTACACAGAGACATTGAGAACTTGGAAATAGGGGAAATAAGGAATAAGGAAATATATGTAATAAGAACTTAAGAGAGAAACAGAATTAAGCTAGATGAATAAATACATATGGGGAAGCGGGTGAGGCTCAATGGATAGAGCTCCCGTTTACCATGTGTGAGGCCCCGGGTTCGCTTCCTGGGGCCTCCTTGTGAGAGCAGGCCAGCCCGCGCGGCGGGCGCAGTAGGCTGATGCAGCGGGACCTCACAGCAAGGGGGAGATAAGCAGACACGGAGAAAACACACAGCGAATGGACACAGCAAGCACAAGCAGCAAGGGGGGGGATAAATAAATAAATAAATAAATCTTAAAAATTAAAATAAATAAATAAATAAATAAATACATAATGAGAAATTATGTTTCCCAGCCCCAGAGAATGACTCCTTGATAGTTTAGCAGTCATATTAACATATGTATACTTTTAAAAGTACATTAAATCGGGGAGCGGATGTGGCTCAAGCAGTTGAGCGCCGGCTTTGCACATACGAGGTCCTGGGTTCAATGCCCGGCCCCAATACCTCAAAAATAAATAAAGAAAAAAAATAAAAATGAGTTAAATGGAAAGGGATGGCCAGCAGAAACTTGAGTTTAAAGAAGCGAAGTTCAGCGGTGCCCACGTGAGCACCCTCAAAGCCAGGGCAGTGTGGGTCCTGGACGCAAGTCATCTTCCTGGGGAAGACTGCTTCAGACTGTTTGAAATTGAGTGCCATTTAACTTCCAGCTCATGTGCCTTCGTTCTGACTACGGCTCACCAAGGGACTTTATAATTTGGATTCCCACACAGAGATGCCAGGGGTTAGGTGAGTGCATACGTTCCAAGCTGCGTGACTGTCACAGGCAGCGTCACGAGGGTCTGTATTCTGATTTACACATCTGCTTCCTGGGCATGGCTGAGGGAGTCCGCTTCTCAAAGATGGTCTAGTCTCCGGATCCTGACAAGAGCCAGCCGAGGACCCGACCCTGCTTGGCATCACCAAGCGGTGCCACCCGCCTTCTCTGGCAGCGCCCGTCGGCCTCCTCAGGAAGAGCTGCCTCACCTTAACGCTTCAGAGACGATTAGCACACGGTAGTTTATTGTTTACCTTTTTTCTCATCAGACTTTTATTTTTGGATGTTTTAGTGTTTTCTGTACCTACGAGACAAAACAGTTACAGAGAATTTTATAACAGAAAGCCATTCAACATCTATCGTGATTCCATAATTCTAACACAATTCAAGGTACTCTGTAACATAAAAATGAAACAATAGTTCATTTTTTGTAAGCACAGAGCTTACAAATGAAAACATAAAAGTCAGAAAAAGCTAATAAAGCCATTTGAATATAAAGTTTACTGTGACTGCTGACATAATGAACTCATCATCTAAAGAAATATAGTTAAAACTTCAAGGTTCACCATAAAATAAACCCATGCTCCCAAGTTAAGCATCTAGTTAGATATAAATACAGCTGATCCTCATGATTCGGTATTTATGAATTTGCACACGCAACTAAAATTAACGTGTAACTCCAAAACCAAGACTCATGGCGCGTCTGCAGCCCCGCACGCCTCCCGGCTGAGGGCCAGCAAGGTGACGCTTTCCTTTTTGTTTCAGCTCTCTTACTGTGTGAGTGTCCTTTTCACACGTTTTTCACACTTTCGTGGTTTTTTGTTGGTGATTTTGCTATTTAAAATGGCCCCCCGGCATAGCGCTAAGTGCATCTAGTGTTTCAGTGCAAGAAGGCCGGGACGTGCCCTGAGGAGGGAAAACGTGTGTTAGAAAAGCTCTGTTCAGGCGTCAGCTAACAGCACAGGACTTCAGTGTTAATGAATGAACCTCATATTAAATAAGGTGCCTTTAAACAGAAACACACGAAACGCCGTCACGCAGAGACTTGCAGCAGCCCCTGCCCGGGCTGCCCCCAGCGGCGGTGCAGTACTCGCCCACTCGGTGTGCACGGCCACTTCAGGGACCAGAACCACCACGAACAAGACCCTGCTGTCCTGACTCTTTAAAGACATGTGGTTTGAAATGTTCTGATTATAACTATATTTGCTCATATTTGGAATCATTCTATTTTTCTACGAAACAAAACAAAACAAAAACAATGCATCAGTTTGTCCTTCTCTGTCGTTTACTAGAACTGCCAGAGCAACGATCACAAAAATCACAGCCATTCCTAATAAATCCCACGAGGGCAGAAGGGGGTGAATTACTTACACACATTTTAGGGTACCCCCTTTTGCCTCTCTAAATAAAGGTTCTGCTATTCTGAAACAACAGCTGTAGTTATTGAGCACTTGCCCATGCCAGACACTGTGCTCAGCGTGAGCGCGCCCGCAGGCCTGCCACGGTCGCCAGCTGAGCACGAGCAGCATGTGAGACCACCACCTGAAGGAAGCAGGAGGGGCGCCTGACAAGCACCTGCGGGACAGCCCTGGCCCGCACACAGGGTCAGCAAGAGCTGGGGGCAAGCTCATCACACACGGCGCCAAGGAGGACACTTTAAAGGGTACTGCCTCAGTACTACAGGAAAACTGTCCTAAATGCTAATGCCACTAATGCTGCTCCGATCTCATCTAACAAAGGTTAAAATCAAGTCTCAAAAGTTCCCAAGTAATGGAGCTGTGTACCACACCAAACCTCAACGATGTTTTTTAAAAATTCAAGAATATCTAGCACTCAAAAGGTAAAATTCACCTGTTGCATCCAATTAAAAAAATTACCAGACATGCAAAGAAAAAAGAAAAATACAGCCACAGGAGGGGAAAAAAAATCAATAGAAACAGAACCAAAAATCACACAGATACTGAATTAGCAGACAAGGATATTAAAATAGTGAATACTATAATTGAAAGTTCAAAAAAAGTAGAAAAAAGCATGAGCATGTTAAGGAGAGGAATGGGAGATATAAAGAAAACAGACCCAAAATTTTCAAAAGACTTAATTTGAACTTCCAGGAACAAATGCTATAATGTCTAAAGATGCAAAATATACTTGATAGCATTTATCATGGATTAAACAGTGCAGAAGAAAAGACAAGTGAACATGAAGACTTGGCAATAGAAACTATCCATATGAAACAGAGAAAATAGAATCAAAATGAAAAGAAAAGAGTATAAGTGAGCTGTGGAATAACTTGTGGCCCAAGAGACATACAACTGGAGTCCAGAAAGGAGAGGGGCGGAAAAAATATTTGACAAAATAATGGCTAATATTTCCAAACCTGATGACACTATAAACCCACAGATTTAAGAATCTCAATGAACCCCAAGCAGAAGAAACACAAAAACAGCGACACTAAAGCACATGATAATCAAATTGCTTGATGCCATGAAAAAAAGCAGCCAGAGGAAAAAAAGCACATTATAGGAGAGGAACAAAAATAAGGGTTATGGGAGACTTCATGTCAAAAACAAAGCAAGAGAAAAGCCAACGGAGTAACGTCTTTAAAGTACTGAAGAAGAAAATACTTGTCAAGAGAGGCTGCTATATCCAGCAAAAATATCTATCAAAGTCAAAGGTGAAATAAAATATTTTCAGACATACAAAAGCTGAAAGAATTCATATCCAACAGACCTACACTACAAGAAATGTTCAAGTCTTTCAGGAAGAAGGTAAATAAATGACACCAGATTGATAAAAAGGATCTATACAAAGACATCAAGAGCACTGGAAAAGGCTGACTACACTGATACCAGACAATGGAGATTTCAGGGCAAAGAATATTACCAGGGAAAAGGAAGGTCATTTGATTACAACAAAGACTTCAACCCATCAAGAGGAACATCATAGCAGGCAGCTGGTGTAGCTCAGTGGTTGAGCGCCAGCTTTCTACAAACGAGGTCCCAGGTCCAATCCCCTGCCCCCGTATGTCCAGAGAGAGAGAGAGAGAGAGAGAGAGGATATAGCAATCCAAAATGTTAATGCACCTAATAATACAGCTTCAAAATATATGAAGCAAAAACTGATAGAACGGCAAGAAACAAATACAGAATTTTAGGAGATTTCAATACCCCTCTCTATATAACTGATAGAACAAGTAGACAGAAAATTAATAAGGATTTGAAGATTGACAGACATTTATCCACACCACAACAGCAGGACACATTCTTTTCAAGTGTACTGGGAACATTTACCAAGATAGATCATATTCTGGGCCATAAAACAAGTCTCAATACATTTAAATGGATTCCAATCCTACAATGTATGTTGTGCCCCCATAACAGAATTAAATTGGAAATCAATAGCAGAAATATCTGTGGAAAACCCCCAATATTTAGGGAAAAATTACACTTATAAATAACCCATTGGTCAAAGAAGAACTCAAAACAGAATTAGATAGTATTTTTTTTTTTTAAAGATTTATTTATTTTATTTATTTATCCCCCCCTTGCTGCTTGTGCTGCTGTGTCCATTGGCTGCGTGTCTTCTCTGTGTCTGCTTATCTCCCCCTTGCTGTGAGGTCTTGCCGCATCAGCCCATGGCTCTGCGCGAGCCGGCCTGCCCTCACAAGGAGGCGCCGGGAAGCGAACCCGGGGCCTCTCATATGGTAAACGGGTGCTCTATCCATTGCGCCACACCCGCTTCCTGCCGTGAGGTTGCTGCATCAGCCCACAGCACCGCTCAGGCCGGCCTGCCCTCACAAGGAGGCGCCGGGAAGCGAACCGGGGGCCTCCCATATGGTAAACGGGGGCTCTATCCACTGAGCCACACCCGCTTCCCTAGATAGTATTTTAAACTGAATGAAAATGAAAACACAACATGTCAAAATTTGAGGAAGGCTGCCAATGGAGTACTTAGGAAAAATTTATAATACAAAATGCTTAAATTAAAAAAGAAGAAAGGTCTCAAGCCAATGACCTCAGATTACACCCTAAGAAACTAGAAAAAGAAGAGCAATTAAGCCAAAAGTAAGCAGAAGAATGTCAAACAAAACTCAATGAAACAATAAAGAGAGAAAATAGAGACAATCAAACCAAAAGCTGCTATGAACATCTTGTACAGGTTTTTGCATGAACATTAAGTTTTCAATTATATGATCTATTTGCATGTCAAGCTGATATTTTCTTTCTTTTCTAGCTTTATATTTACTCACTTGAATATTCTTTTTCCCTTTGCCTATTTAAGTTGGAGATGTATGAACCAGTACCCCTGTGAGGATCGTGTCTGCACAAGAAATGATAGCCCCAGTTTAACAAATCTCTACAACACTACTCTGCTGTCTGAATGAGGAACATCACAATTAACAAGACCCACGGGCTTGTAAATCCTCAACACACTTACACTGAAGAGAGAAGCACCACAGTAAAAGGTAAGTACTAGACTGGATCCTACTTTACCTCAAGTTCAATAATGCAACAGCCTAGCGACTGAAAAGGTCACTAAACCTTCTGAGCCTATTGCCTCAACTTCTAACACAAAGGAGTTGGATTAGATAACCATCTATCCTGTCCTTTCCTTTCATTTTGCCTCCTACTGCAGGGGCACGGCAACTTCCCATTTTATCTGAAACAGCTCATGTGGATAACTAGATTCAAAAACTGAGAGGATACAAATATTGGTATGTATTGTGAAAAATTTTGATTTTTACCCACAATTAAAAAAATAATAATAAAATAAAAAAATAAAATAAAATAAAAAGAACTAAAAGATAAAAAAAAAAAAAAACAACTGAGAGGGGAAAAAAAGTTCCTGAAATGTGTTATTCTTAATCTTGCATGTTCCCATATGTCTTAAAATACATTTGCTTATGCTCAGGCCCTCAGACTCTTAGAATTTAAAAATAAATAAATTAATTAATTAAAGGCTTCAGAGTCTACTACTTTATCCCATTCATTTATAGTCAAGAAAACGAAGGACCCAGGGGTTAAGGGGCCATCAGCATAGCACACAAGACTCTTCTGCTGTGAGCCACTACCTCCAGCTGCTTCTCCCTCCACAAGGTCCCACAGCCGCGCTGCACTTCCTCCAGGCCCTCTAATCTTTCTCAGAGCTCGCTATCCTCTCTGCCTACAATGTGCTTCCTTCCCTCTAGTTCGCCTGCTCTTGCCCCCTTCTCGCCCCATTTCTTCACCTGACAAATTCCTATTCATCCTTCAATCTTAATTCATTTAAAAGTTGTTTGAGTGATACTCTGTACCAGAAACTAGGAAGTCAGCAATGAAAAGAGTCTGTCAAACTGAGACAATTATGCATCAAGTAATTATAAGAAACAGTGGTTAGTGTTATGGAAACATTCATCAGGGGCTTAACCTGGTCAATCAGTAAGGGAAAATCTCTCTGAGGAAGTCACCTTTAAGCTGAGACCTGAAGGATGAACAGGAGGTAGCCAAGGGGTCAGGTGGGGGAGGAAAGTGCATGGAAAATCCAGGTGAAACAGAGAGAGCAGTGAGAAAACAAACTGGAGCTATTTAATAGTTATCTCAACTATAACACATCCTTGGCAGAGCTCTTGATTTCCTTCTCCCAGACTTCCCAATCCCTCCCTGTAAACGGTACCACCATTCATCCAATTATTCAGGACAAAAACCAACTTTTCTTAAGTCCCATATCAAATCCATCAATCCCGTCAGCCCTGTCTTCAAAATATATCCCAAATCCAACCAAAGCACCTTGTCTATAATTACCCCAATCTGAGACACCTCATCTCATTTGCACCCCTCCAATCGCCTCCAAACTGGTCTCCTGGCTTCCACTCTTGCACCGCTAAAGTCGTTCTACACTCTGCAGCCAGTGATCTTTTAAAAGTGTAAATCACATTCTATCACTTCCCCGTAAAAAACCCTCCAATGTGATCCCAAACATATAATAAAATCCAAGCCAAAATCAAAACCAAATGTCTGCAAGCCTGTAGTATCAACCTCTCCATTTTTTCTCTCTCTTCCGTCCTGGTCCTACCACTCTCCCCTTTGCTCGCTTAGGTCCACCCACTTAGGCCTTCTTTCTGTTCCTTTTTTTTTTAAAGATTTATTTATTTTATTTATTTATCCCCCCCTTGTTGCTTGTGTTGTTTTGTCCATTCGCTGCGTGTCTTCTCTGTGTCTGCTTATCTCCCCCTTGCTGTGAGGTCTTGCCACATCAGCCCACGGCGCTGCGCGAGCCGGCCTGCCCTCACAAGGAGGCCCTGGGAAGGGGACCCGGGGCCTCTCATATGGTAAACGGGGGCTCTATCCATTGCACCACACCCGCTTCCTGCCGTGAGGTTGCTGCATCAGCCCACCGCACCGCTCAGGCCGGCGAGCCCTCACAAGGAGGCCTCCGGACGCGAACCCGGGCCTCCCATATGGTAAACGGGGGCTCTATCCACTGAGCCACACCCGCTTCCCATCTTTCTATTCCTTTAGCATACCTCGAAGCTGGTTCTAGCTTCCTGCCTTTGCACTGACAGTTCCCGAGGCCAACAATGCTCTTCCCCCAGATCTGTGCATGGCACTGAGCTTGCTCAAATGTTACCTCCTCGGACACCCTCCCCTATCTTATCCTACCCTGTAGCCACTACTCCCCAGTCCACCATCTTCAAAACCCTGTTTTATTTTTCTTCACAGAATTAATCACTACCTGATATTTTATTCAGTTGTTTACCTGCTTATAGTCAGACTCCCCCAAAGAATGTAAAGATCCTGAGGTCACAAACCTCACCGTAGTTCCAGTGTCTAGTTCTATTTATAAATCTGCATAGCACATAGAAGTTCAGTAAGTACGTGTAGAAAAAAAATGAACAAAAGAATGAAAAATAGACAAGTAGTAAACTATAAAGAGCCACATATGGCATCTTAAGGAATTTATAATTTATCTTAAAGCAATGGGAAGCCACTTGTAGATTTTGAACAAGGGAGTTACAGGATAAGATTTGCTTTTTGAACACTTCGCTCTAGCTGTTGTGATAATTCAATTTAGGAGAGCAGGAGTAAAACCATTGTAGAACTGGGAGATAGTGGCCTGGCCAGGGCTGTTAGGCGTATGGAGTAGATTAGTGATATTACAGGAGGTAGCACGGACAGGACTTCGTGGATGACTGGACATCTTCCTTCCTTGGCTGAGCCTTTCCTGACTGGCCGGCTCTTCCTCAAGGTTCCCCTGTCACTCTATTCATACTGGTTACACCTCCCACACTACAAGGCTCTTTACCGTTTATAAATCTGTGTTTTCACCAGGCTCCTCCAGGACAAGTACTCTATCAGGCATCCTTACAATCTCTGTTGAATTAAAGTCATTTCAATAATGCCTGTTGAACGAAGGTCACCCCATTTGGTGGCACAGCTAGGCCTGTAATTCAGACCTGCAGTTTGTTCTAGGACAGCTGTACGCTCGTCTTAACTTTAGGGAAAATCCGCCATCCAACGCTACCTAACAAGCATGACCGAGCCCCAATAACTAGAGAAAGAGACACTGGACCACAGGCTGTCGGCAGGAGCACGGGAAAGCGCAGGGCACGGAGGAGGGAGCAAATGCACCGCGGTCACAGAGGACCCAGAAGCAGAAGCCGCCGGCAGGGAACGCAGCGACACGCGCAGACCTAACCCCGCGGCTTCCCCACTAGGCTGGCCGGCAAAAGGCGAGCAGAGGCCGCCCTGCCTTGCCGCGGAAGCCCAAAGTCCGCCACGGCGGCGGCCATCACGGATCCGGGAATCAGCCCTCGAGCCTCCCCCAAAGGCGACGTGGTAGACACTCACGCAGCCTTGATCCCGGCGCGCTGGAGGCCGGAGATAAGGCGGTGGAAAAGGCACGCACGGCCCTGGCCCTCCACTGCGAGACCAGCCACGCCGGGAGCGCGGCGGCCGCCATGGCTGCGACGACGGCAAGCCGTAGGGGTCAGACGGAGGTCGGCGGCCAGGCGGGGCCGCGCGGAGCCTGCTACCGCGCATGCTCGCGCCGTCTTGTCCCGCCCCCAGGGGGAAGTGCGAGTGGAGCTGATTTGAGGGCAATAATGCACCCCTCAAGTAGGAAAAAGTAATGAAAAGGAAACAAAAAAGTGAAAAGGTCGAAGCCAACAATTCAAAGACAGCTGCAAATAGGGACCAAAAAAGAATGGGGGAAACGGGGGGTCGCGGAGGACAGGTGCACCCGAAGGGGCGTCGAGCCGCCCACCCGAGGGTCCTTCTGGGTCCTGCCCGCAGCTGCAGCGGCCCTGGAGGCCCAGAGCCCGTGTGTGCACCGAGGGCAGAGGGAGCCTTCCTCGGGGCCGAGATGACGGCCTCGGGCTTCAGACGCGGCTGCACCGCTTCTAGGGGTGGGCGTGCTGTGGAGGCCGCGGGGAAGCAAGCTTGAACTGTTAGCAGTGGTGGCGCTGGCTGGTCAGGAGGCCAGATCAGAATTACAAAAAGCCAGACCCCATCAGGACCTGCCTCACGAGTCGTCGTTTCGTGAGCTTTCTTGTTTTCTACCTCAGCGTGCATTAACATATGGCTCTTAACAAAACTATCCAGGGGAGCGGTCGTGGCTCAAGCGGTTGAGCACCTGCTTCCCACATGAGCGGTAGGGGGTTTAATCTCTGGCCCCAGTACCTCAAAAACAAAGCAAACAAACAAAAAACTATCCTCTGTCTAAGATTAAAAGGCTGGTCTTTTTAATTG
The DNA here is from genome assembly GCA_029593785.1 of Cabassous unicinctus. Lineage (NCBI taxonomy): Eukaryota > Metazoa > Chordata > Mammalia > Cingulata > Chlamyphoridae > Cabassous > Cabassous unicinctus. The sequence goes on from JAQZBX010009820.1 coordinate 11,523, forward strand.
GATATGGGATTTGAATCCAGGCTCTGCTTCTTAGTAATCTTGGGCAAGTCCACTGAAAGCCCCGGAGCTTCAGTTTTCATGGAAAGCGGATACAGTATCTTCCTCAGCACCCTTGTGCTCTTGGAGGAGCAACAACTTAGAATAAAAATCCTTTCTTCAGTGCTCATGATCAATATCCGATGTATTGCAAAGTAGTTGGCTTCGTGGGCGTGTGACCTGCACTTTGAAGTGCCTGGTGCATGGCCTTATGCTGTGCTGTTGCCCTCTTGAAATTCTTAATAGTTTTTGAACAAGGGGCCCCACAAATTATATATAGAATGATTTCAAATATTAATGCTTTTGCAGTGAGTTTTTACTTTATGTAAAGCCTGGATTACCTGAAATGATTTTGTCAGACAGCTACTTTTCATGCAGACCTAACTTCTTTATAAAAAGTGGCCAAAGTATGTCTATTCACAAGTATGGTGAGAAGACGCTATGTCAACATCCAGATACGAGGATGGACCTTGCAACCTAAAAGTCCATCAAAAGTCTGGATTACCAATTTTCAGAAATGTGGGTTAAATATATTCTGGTGCCCACATACTTTATAGGGATGAGTGTGTCAGTTTACGCTTGAACGTTAGGATCATCTCAGAAATGAAAACAGCCATAAAAACCATACATTGTACAGGTACCTCCCTCCAAGACATGTTTGGGGCACTGGTTGTTGATTTATTGTTTGTTTGAAGATCCCCAAGTGAATCTAATATGCAGGCAGGCTTGAGAATCACTGATAGCAGCTTTAAAAAGGGTGAGGTGACTATAACTCTATTAGCATGGAAAGAAATCCACAATATATGGTTACATTTTTTAAAGTAGGTTATAGAGCATTTATGGATCATTTGGTCTCATTTGTGTAAAATATTTTAAAACACAATACATGTTCTGTAAGGGTAAACTGGAAGGAAGGGTGGCAGTGAACACTTTGGAGCCTGAAATTGTACACTAGTATGCAGGGTTTTTTGTTTTTTGTTTTTTTAATTAAGCAAGAATGCAGTAGTTTTTAAATCAGCAAAAGTGTCACATTTTTATTGTCATTAGTAAAACTATGGTATTTTATTTTATTGTAATAATACAGCAAGCCATAAATTTTGCCACTTAAGCCATTTTTAAGTGTACAGTTCAGTGGCATTAATCACATTTGCAATGCTGCGTCATCACCACCACCATGGTAGCAAAACTTTTCATCACCCAGAACAGAAACTGTACCCATTAAGCAATAACTCCATCCTTCTCCTCCACCATCACCCCGCCCCCTGGAAACCTCTGATCTCCTTTTTCTCTATGAATTTGCTTATTCTACATATTTCATGAGTGGAATCATATATTTGTCCTTTTGTGCCTGACTTATTTCACTAAGCATATTGCCCTCAAGATTCATCCATGTTATACCATGTATCAGCACGTCATTCCTTCTCCCAGCTGAGTAACATGCCACTGTGTGTATTTTCTGCATTTTGTGTATGCATTCATCGGCTGATGGACACTTGGGTTGTCTCCGTCTTTTGGCTGTTGTGAATGATGCTGCTGTGAACACCGGTGTGCAAGTATCTGCTGAGTCCATTTTCAATCCCTTTGGGTGTGTACCTAGGAGCAGGATTTCCAGGTCATAGGGCAATTTTACTTTTACTATTTTGAAGAACAGCCAGACTGTTTTCCACAGTGGTTGCACCATTTTTCATTCCCACCAACAATGTGCAAGGGTCCTCATTTCTCCACATCCTCACCCACATGTATTATTTCCCTTGTTTTTTTATATAATATCCATCCTAGTGGGTGTGATACAGTATCTTATTGTGGTTTTGATTTGCATTTCCCTCATGGCTAATGACATTGAGCCTCTTTTCATGCGCTTTTTGGCCATTTGTGTATCTTCTTTGGAGAAATGTCTATTCAAGTCCTTTAACCATTTTTTAAACTGGGTTCTTTTTTGAGTTATAGATGTTCTTTATATAGTCTGGATATTAAATCCTTATCAAATAAATTATTTGCAAGTATTTTATCCCATTCTTTTTACTTTCTTGATTATGTCTTTCAATGCATGATAGTTTTTAATTTTGATAAAATCCAATATATCTATTTTTTTCTTTCATTACTCATGCTTTTGGTATCATTTCTAAGGATCTATTGCCATATCAAGATCATGTAGATTTTCTCCTATGTTATCTTCTAAGAGTTTTATGGTTTCAGCTCTTATATTTAGATCTTTGATCCATCTTGAGGTAGTTTTTTATATGGTGTTGGGTAGGGGTGCAATGTCATTGTTTTGCATGTGGATATCTAGTTTTTGCACCATTTGTTGAGAGCAAACTATTCTTTTCCCCCTTCATGGGCATGGCACCCTTCTTGAAAATCACTTGGCCACAGATGTGTGGGTTTATTTTGGGACTCTCCACTCTATTCCAATAATCTAGATGTTTATCCCCAGACCACACTGCTTCGATTACTGTAGCTTTTTGGTGGGTTTGGAAATTAGGAAGTGTGAGTGCTCAAACCTTGTTTTTCTTTTTCAGGAAGGTTTTGGCTATCCAGGGCCCCTTGCCATTCCATATGAATTTGAGATTAGCTTTTCCAGTTCTGCAAAAAAGGCTGCTGGAAAAAAATTTTTTTCCAGGGAAAAAGGCCATACGTGTTTATCTGCATTTGGATTAAGGAAATCACATCACAAGCATACAAAATTGAGACAAACTAGAAAACAAGAAAACTCAAAGAAAAGTACTGTATTTACTCCCCGCCGCCCAGAACAAAAGATCATATTAAAAAATCTGTAGTGTCAACTCCCCACCCCCATGTTTCAGAAGATGAAGGACTCAGTTCCCCTGCAGCTGTCCCATCAGCTCAGCACGTGGTGCCCCCGGCGGAGAAACACGTAAGGGTGCGTTTCTAAAAGTTGCCTTGCCCAAAGCTCAGATTTCAAAAATCCAAAGGCAAGGCATAAGGCCTGCCGTCACCAGACTGCATGGAGAACAGGGACTGGCGAGGGAGGCCCACTCAGAGCACGCAGAAGCCGGCAGGCCCAAGGGTCCGTGTGTACGGCTGCTGGAACTCGGATAGGGACTGCCAGTTTACCAGAAGTCCTCCAATCCGTGAGCCTTAACCTAGGTCGTCTTTAATTTCTCCCAGCAGTCTTCTGGTAGTTTTCAGCGTACAAGTCACCACCTTGGTTAAATTTCCTCCTAGATATGATTCTTTTAGATGCTATTACAAATGGAGTTCTCTTAATTTCCTTTTCACATTGCTTGTTGGTGGCACACAGAAACTCACCTGTTTTCTGTGTTGAGCCAGCCCCCTGCCATTTTGCTGAATTCATTTCTTAGCTCTGCTTTCTTGTGGATTCTTCAGGATTTTCTAACTATAGGATGGTGTCCTTTGTGAACAGAGGTCATTTTACTTCTTCCTTTCCAATCTGGGTGCCTTGTCTTTCTTTTTCTTGATGACCTGCTCAAGTGAGAAGGCTGAGCAGCAGTGGTGACAGCGGGCACCTTGAGTTGTTCCTGCCCTTAGGTGGAAAGCATTCAGTCTTTCACCATGAAGCCTTATGCTGGCTGTGGGTTTCCATAAATGCCCGTGGTGAGTTTTGAGCTACAGCTTCCAGTTGTTCGTAACATCAATTGTAGTATCTTGTACTAGATTCACAGAAATGTCAGTAAATTGCTACTTAAAAAACTTACATTTTATTATATAAAATTTTAACAAGTGTTGTCTCCTTTGAATTAGTTTAAGTCATTTACAATTACAGATAAGAAAATGAACTTAAACCACTTGACTCTGCTCTTAGGAGCAGAATTGTGACTCAAACACACATCTGATTCCAAGTTGGAATTTCATTTTACTGTACTATACTTTCTTTTTGGTAGCTTACTCTATGAGTAGCTGACAGAGGTCACTAAACACCAAGGAAAACATTTATTAACCAAGTACTCTCATTCCAGGAAGTGGACTTATTCCAGGAAGAATTATGCCAAAAGATGCCTCCTATGCATATTCACGCCCAACTTAGTGAAAGCAGAGGAATAAAATGTGTTTCTAGATCTTTCTTGGGATGAATCGATGTCAGTGAAAACAGATTCCTGCATTTGCATATGCTCTAATTATTTTTAAAGATTTAGGAATATTATGCTAATTGTGGTGCTTCATAGCCACCCCCACGTAATCACCAGGAAATGCTTTTGTTTTACCTTCAACTGCACCCCAGGTCCTACCTCTACACCCTCCTCCTCCACCTTTTCCTCTCACCTGGGTTACTAGCTGCCTCCTAGCTGCCCACCCCCCAGCCTCCCTTCCATCCTTCCCTCCCTACAGTCTATTCTCCACCCAGCAATCAAGGGAGCTTTTTAAAAGCATAAGTCAGGCCCGAGCATTTCTTTCCCCATGTGACTCAAAATAAAACCCAGAGTCGGTCCTGTGGCTCCCCAGGCCCTGCACGTGTGTGCTGGCTGCTTCTCTGAGCTCTCTCCTATTACTTTTCCCCTGGCTCGCTCTGCTCCGTCCGCAGGAGAACATCCATTCCCACCAGGTCCCCTGCCTTCCATTGCCCTGCCCAGCACGCTCTTCCCAGCTGCCTGCACCGACGCCCTCGCACTCATCAGCACTCCTGCCAGCCGTCCCTTCCTCCGGAGGCCTCCTGACACGAAGGCCTTCCACCCGGTAATACTGCACCTCCTCCACTCTCCCTCCCCTTGCCCATGCTTTATTGTTCTTGACATTTTCAAAAATATGTATACCTGTCAATGTATTTGCTGTTGTCTCCCACCATTAGAATGGAAACTCCCTAAGAGCAAGGATTTTGTTTTTTTCACTGCTGGATCTACTGAGAGGCTAACATGTAACAGACATTCAACAATTTTGTGTGAATGAATCTGACTTCTACTTATACTTTTATTAAACTTTTATTGTAACAAATTAACCCAAGGACTAGAAATTGCAAAAACTGAGCTTGACACTGTTCTGTTGGAGACCTCGCCAACAGGAAGAGAAAGTGGAATTCTCTACTAATACTCCATCTTCTCTACTGTGATATTAAGCATTGTAGTTAATGCTAATTTCCAATGTAGGACAAATACAAAACGGTTACTACAAGGCTGCAGGGGCGCCCTTCCTTATTCCAAGCTCCTCAAGGAGGAGGCCCAGGGTAGTGGACAGACATTGTGAGGAGGGCAACGCTGTTCTCTGAGGCTGAAGAGGCCACGAACCCTCTTCCTCTTCTCTCCTTCCCTAGCTCTTCTTTGGTCAAGCTTACGAGGTGCTGGGGGTTGGGGATGCCTAATGTTGCAAGACGTATCTGAATCTGAAGAAGACTGGGCCCGGGGGAAGCTAACAAGGAGCTGGTTATTCAGGGTTAAGTCTACTCCAGAAGTTAACGGTGCGCCTACATTCTCCATGAATCCTGTTCACTGGAGCTCGATAGATAAAAGAATGGATTTCGTTTCTTGTCCAAAGGACCTTGACTACTCTTAATTTTATGTAACTAGTAGCAGTCAGAGGGTAGGTATTATTAGCGTTTCCATTCTTTTTTTTTGGATGGAAAAATCAGGAGGTATCAAGGTCCCCGAAGAAACAGGAAGTCACACTCAAAAGGTTTAACTGAAGAAAAGGGATGTCTACAGGGTTCAGGATGGCGAAGTACCCAGGAATGGGCCAGAAAGAGAGGGCACTGGAGCTCATCAAAAGCTGGAGTCATGCAGGAGGGCCTTTTGCCAGGGCTTCTCTGACTGTGTGCCCCACTGGGCTCCCACATGGAACCAGAGGGCAGGGGAGCCTGGGCATCCAGCAGAGCCCAGCAGAGAGCAGGGCAGGGGGAAGAGAGGTTTGCCAAGCGTGAACAGGAGCAGGGATTTGAACGAGGTTTGGCCTCAAGCTCAAAGTTCTCATTGCTTCCACGGTAAGGAAGTTTTATAACTGTGGATGTGACCTGTTAGTGGCCATGGTATCAATTCAGTGGTAGCATTTTTGAAAAATAAAATAGAAAATATCAGAGTGTACCGCAACCTGTTTCAGTCACATATATCACAACAAATGTATTTTACCTTGGATAGCAGCCACATAAATCTGAAATACACTGCATGATATCACAATGCCCTCACAGGCCATAATTTACCCTCCAAGGAAACTGCCCGAAGTTCCGAAGTACAGCAAGGATGAAGACCACGGGAAGGCTGTCAGGATAAAACAGCTGTAAGAGTAGGCCCACGCTGGGCAAGAAGTGCACTGTCACCAGGTCCTTCTCCGGCAACAGCGGATCAAGGCCAGGAAGTGGAGAAAACAGAGCCACAGCCCAAGGCTGCCCACGAGGGGGCCACCCCTGCCCTGCAGACCCTGCGAACCACCCTGCCTCCTCGCAGGGTAGGGGGCTCTGCGGCCACAGCAATTAGCAATTTCATTTGTGATGAACTGCTTGCTAGCTTTATGACCCTATTTTCTATTGTACATTAGAAATAAATGCCTACCTTTCGGAGGTGTGGTGTGGATTAGTGGCAAGTGTTGCATCTAGCGTGGCATATGAGCTCTGTAAATAGCGCCGGTTCCTCTTTGTACTGTCATATGGCCACCAGGCTTTTGGACTGGGCTAAGCCAAGGTTTCATGGTTATTATATGTGGATACGTCCCCACTGTAAATGCTGAACAAATGTGAATTACACTCACACGGAATTGCTAGGTGGGCGGCTATGTCTAGACTCACAGGTACAGCGAACACCCCAGCGAATCCCAAAGTGAATCCCATCAAGGTCCTTTCCATCCCGGGAAGCAGCTGGGGATGAGGTGGGGAGCGAGGGCAGGGCTAAGAGGAAAAGCACAGCGCCCTGAGCTGAAGCTGTTACTAGTATTATAAACATAACTAACCCCCCATCCTGGAGTCTCCCCCACCACCTGACCCCACCTACCTCCCACCTAGAGTAGTAAAATCACATTTTACACTTTTGAGCACTAGACTTATTTCATACAAAAGACACCCTTTTTTCCCCCAAAATCAAACTTTCAGGATGAATTTATTACCTCTGTCCCCCTTTTATTACTGAATAAATGAATGAGATTAAACTAAATTATGTTTTTCCTTAAATATGGCAAGGGCTTTTTTTCCCTCCGTAACCGTGGCACTGATTTTCTTTAACGCAGGTAATAATTTGTGACCAGAGGAAAAAAGGAAAGGAAGGAAAGCAGAATTCTGTCCTGGCCCGCTGCTTTTTGGGATACAATTTCATTTTTTTCTTTCCATCGCACAGGCCAGCTCTGAGGATGTTCACATAGACTGTGCCCCCTCCCCGCCCCCGGGCCCGGCTTTCTTACGCAGTCACCCAGCAGCTCCCTGACAGAGACACAGCGCTCAGTCTCCAGGACAAACCGTGTCACGGCCGCTCCTCCCGGCAGGCGGCTCCTCGCTGGCGCCCCCTTGACGCTGTCCAGGACCACTCCCTTGATGGCTCTGGGCTTTCCTGGCACCCTGAAGATGACACACAGGCCCAGACAATCCTCCCCAACCGAGCTACAGAAGTCTTCCAATTTATCACATCGACTTTTTTCCGTGGAGAATTCCTCTTCTCTTGATTCCAGATTGCAGATGCCACAAGGCATCTCTTCTTCACCAGAGGAGGAGAAGACATCTGTAGCGTCTGTACTGCCAGCTGAAGCCTTATCTGTTGATCGGAGCCCCAAAAGGTCCAAACCCAGTCTGCCCCAAACAGGAAGGCTTGTGCTTCGCCCTCTTGGTGGTAGTGAGCCACTCTTCAGCCACCTTGTCTTGGCAGAAGGTGATGAAGTGGATCAAGAAGATCTCACTCAAGAGTGTCTGGAGCCAGGCGGAGTTTGCTCAGAGGATCTTCAAATCCAAGACAGTCCTGCAGTTTCTAAGCTGCGTGGGTCACAGCTGCACCACACACCTCACAGATGCTGCTGTTCCGAGTCAACTGTCAGGGAGTTTTCTGCTCCATCTTCTCGGCGCCCAGTCAATACTGCTCCCAAATGTCACCCGTGTAGAACTTGTTCAGAATGACAAAGAAGCCACAGCTGTTGACACGGTCCGTTTTCCACCCTAAAAGCGCACTTGTATAGCTAAGCTTACATACACAGAGCTAGACAAGCACGTTGGTCCTCCCTGCTTGCCAGCTGGGTGTGTTCACTCAGGCTCCTGCTGGTTTATTAAGTTAGGGACAGTCACTTCCACACATAGCATCTGGTCTTCCCCAGGTTATACTCCCTCTACTGTTGACACCCGGTAGTCTCTTATAAGGTAAGTTTCCTGTTTCCAAATTTCACTGAAAGTAAAAATAGCACGTGATTCTTTAAAGATGCCTTTCCACGACGAACTCTGCCAAATTTGCAGGCGCGTCATTTCCATTTGCCTTTCCTATATTCCCTCGGCCACAATCCCTCAGCCCGCAGCAGGTTGCCTATGTCTCTTCTCACACACAAGTTTCCTAACTAAAGCCCTCAAGTGTCTCTGTTGATACATGTTATATTTTCCAGTCCAACAAATTTATGGAAGTCTGTGAATTGTAAAGAGTCGACATTGTTCTCTATATCACAAAGAAAGCCTAGCAGTTATTCTGAGCAAACGAAAATCAAGTCACAGACAATGAAAATGAGGCAGTTTTTCAATGGACTTTATTTTCTTTTGTATGGTGATACCAGCAGTGCATAGTATTTTGTAAATAAAATATACAATCAAAAAATTTCTAACCTTCTCACAAATCATGAGTATGTTACATTGACCTGAATAAAGAATATTTGGCATCTATAACAGTCTCCTGATATTTTAATCAGGTTCTAATAACAAATTGAGTTTTTCAAATGACATATATTCACATTAAAATAAAACACAAATATAGTAAGTTTCTGCAACAGTTATGAAATAACAAATAGTAGGGTGCAAAGAAAATTATTATTAGCATCAAATCATGTTAGTTATGAATAAATAGTAATCTAGTGTTAGGAGTTATTTGTCAAAGCACTTGGTAACTTACTGACAATTTAAAAGATCATAGCATTCAGATGATGTTCAAATACAGTTTATAATAACCAAGTCCAATGGCATTTATTGAACTGCCCATCCCACCTCAAATTGTGAAAACCTGTCTTTTCCACAGTTGGCTCTCATGAGTAATGATGTAGTACTGAACAAAAAATTGAGTATTTTTCTAATACCCTAAAAAATAATAAACACAGTAACAGTTTTTGCTGCAGCTTTCTATTTTCTTTATAAAGAATACTTGGGCCCTGTGTGACAGAAAAATATGAACCTCATTTGATCATCACAAAATAGCCATTACTGTATAAAACTAGTTTTGTTGTCTCAGCGTTACTGGAGACAAAATGTTCAGACAAATGTGCAGCTTTAAATGGCCCATTCATTGACAGCCTGAGAAGTTTATAAGTAAACGTGTGCTTAGGCAGACTGTTAGTATTTTGATGTAATGATGTATTTAACCAAGAAGAAAACAAGCTTGAAACTGTGAAGATCTCTGTTTTGTTTTGGCTTCCATCAGAAATTACTTCTACAGATTCTTTTGGGGCTTCTGGGTCTGTTCTCGTTAACAGTATCTAAATAATCCCTCGAGTTCTTCCTTAGGAGGTAAAAGGATCCAAGTGAAAGGCTGATGTACTTAAAGCACTGTTCGTCCCTTGGCGAAGTGTTGTCAAAGAAGGGGTACTTACTATACACTCGTTTAGCCTGAACGCTCAGCGTGGCTAAAATCCAGTTGTGGACAAAGAGGGATCCTCCCGACCTTTCCAGGAGCCAGCTGGTACGTGAAAAATGTGATCGCCCTATTTTTTAAAAATGTCATCTTTTCACCATCTTCATTAGGTGACAAAATAAAAGTTCTATTTTCTATGTACTGCATATATACATCCACTTAGAAAAATATATAAAAATAAGACAATAAGCGGCATGTGGAGGTGTGGCTGGCACACTTAAAGAAAGGCCAGGTATAGATTTTGAGAGCATATGACATTGTGTTCAGGTGGCGCCAGAGTACACTGATGTGACAACGTGACTCCCATGCTGGCTACTGCCCTCATCTCATAATGAACGCAAGGTTTAATTTATCACAGATTTTTACATTAAATAGAGGAAAAACAATTGCACTCTCATTCACCAGTGTCTCATTTTCATGGCAACTTTAGAATAGGCATGTTTCCCCTGCTTTCCATTTCCGCTTCTAACAGAGCAGAAGTTGGAGCAATAAATGATAGACAAGCTGTTGCTCACTGTTTGTACTGTGAGTATTGGAGGAAAAAGTGCAGAAAAGGACTAGGGGCTCCTGAAGCTGGCGCAGGGCCTGCGGTCAAACGTTGGAGTCTTCGTCTGTAACGCTGGCACTGGGGGAACGGGCAGCAAAATCGCGAAACATGTCGTCCTCCTTCAGCATGTGCTGGAAAACAAGGGGGCCGGGAGTCACGCGTGCTGCAAGCCCAGAGTTCAAAAACGTATATTCTCCTAAAATGGAGATGATTTTTAGAATCACATTTTAAATTATTTTCACAAACTTACCGTTAGATTGTTGATGCCCTCAGAGAATGCACCTATCTGTCGTACTGTCCCTTCTGAATCTTCCATCTGCAAAGAACATACCATCACATAAGGTGCTCATTTGCACAATTTCAGGGAAATGCAGCAAGAGGAACAGAGGCCTAAGAAGTGTATTGAACACTTTTGATGATAATCTCTCACTCCTGCAACTGGAATTAAAAATTAGAAGAGACCCTTTACTGGCGCATCTGGCCAAATGCTCTGACTCTGGCGATGGCAGCGAAGAATGTTGATTAGAGGGCTGTGTGGGCACCCGTGGCGTCACTCTCAAAGGCTAGGCACCGTGACCTGTCCGTCCCTCACTGGTTTCCTTAAATAAAGACGGTAAGGGACACGGGCTCCGGAGCCAGCCTGGCAGGTTGGAATGTTAGCCCTCCCACTGGCTCCGTGACCTTGGAGAAGTTCTTTAATCTGCCCGTGCCTCAGTTTCCTCATCTCTAAAATGAGGACTACTGTTAACAGTAATATGTGTTATACCTATGGCATAGAAGACAACCCGTAAGTGTTCACTATTAATTTGTTATTAACTTTATTTTCAGGTTTTCAAAGACCCCTTCCTCAATTAGTGGACAACAGTGTACAGGGCTCCATGGCACATCTGAATGCTGAAAGAACTTTAAAATCGCTGCACAGGGGTACATTTACCTGCTCTAACCGGTCCAAGTCATCGTCGTCGTACAGGCGCACGTCCAAACCAGGTTTAAACCCTTTCCTAGATGCACTTCCTGAGGCCTGCCCCAACTCCATTGGACAAACATATTCTTCCCCATCTTCCTGCCTCTTCTTTCTCAGATTCCCAAAATTGCTAAAGGCAAGTTTCTTTGGCTTTAAAAGAAAAGCAAACAAAAATATCCAGTGGTTTGGTAAAATCCATATGACAAAGGACTGATAAAGTATAATTTAATTATTCACGCACTCATACAGACATAACCAATTGGTTGCTTAAATTCATGTAACAAAAACAAATGCATTGTGGAGATACAATTGATGTGTCCAAATACGAAATATGGTCCTTGTTATGAGTCTCAGAAGATTAAGCTTATTTTCCTTATTTACATCCACTAGCTGAGTAGTCAAGTGATAAGGAAAATATGCCCCAAGTTCCAGTTTTGATTACACAGGACTTAATGCAGTGGGATTTCTGGGGGCTGAATCCAATTTTGCAAGGTCTCCCAATCTCTCTAATCAGCAGAAGAAAAGAGTGCTTTTTCTACTTTGCTCCTGGGCGAGGCTGTGATTCACCGGATGCCTCTTCTGCTTCCACATCCGAAGTGGTGACTGGTAAAAGAGGACCAGTTCTTTTGGAGAGAACACGTCCAGCGATCGTAGAAGAAACACCACCTAGCCGCTGGGTACTCCCGAGACCATCCGTTAAAGAAATGGAGATCGGGCTCATTACTCAGAATTTAAGCAGAACAGGATCTTGCAGAAGTTTTAAATTGGACACATCTTTTAAGGAAGAAAGGGGGCTAAAGAGGAGGCACTCAGGCAGGGGGTCAAAAATAGGGGGTAAAAAAGACGCATATTACTGGAGGAGCCAATAAACCCTCTCTCCACATTAAGGTGGTTAGAAGGATGTAACACAGAAGAGTTAGCATAGGAATGATTTAAAGGGGAAAAATAATCTGAATTTGGTATGACCCAAGAAGCCAGGTAAAGTAGGAAATAGCCATTTCTACAAGGTCTACCTGGCTTCATTTCTTAAGTATCTTTTCCAAACGTGTAAGGTTGGGCAGACACAAGTCAGGCAAGCTGAATCTGCGCAAGGAGAGATCCTCCTCCTGTACTTTTTATCCAGAGGAAAAACAGGACAACCACAATCAATACCTGGGCCCAAGTCATGTACTCTCTGCACTGGCAAAGTATCTTGCTCTTTTTTATTGTCAACTCTAATAACATAAATTACTTGAGCAAAGATTCCTCCAGATAAAACCCCCCAAAATAAATATTCTTAACTATTCTTTTTTTTTTTTTTTTCATTTTTAATATTTTGAGGTACTGGGGCCGGGGATTGAACCCAGGACCTCATATGTGGGAAGCCTATGCTCAACCATGGCTCCGAGTTGGTTTTTTCATTTGTTTTTGTCTGTTTGTTTTGTTTTAGGAGGTACCGGGAACTGAACCCGGGACCTCCCATGTGGGAAGCAGGTGCTCAACCACTCAATCCACATCCGCTCCCATTAACTATCTTAAAGATACATTACAGACCTTCAGCCCACCCATAAAACTCCTACGTCCCAGAAAGAGGAACGCAGGTGAGAGCCAAAGCGGAGCCCTTGCTTCAGGCAGGTGCTGCCTGAGCCTGCACCAACCTTCACTTTGGCAGTGGCTGTGAGAAGCACGTAATCTGGCAACTCCATGGCGTCCCGTTTCTGGTGCTGGGCCTCAGCACCCACCAGGAGGTTGAAGTGGGTGGCCAAGTGTCTCCGTAGCAAGGTCTTATTTGGCGGGATGTTCAATAACTGAGCCATTGTTTCCACGTTAAAACGAGGTTCTAGAACCTGTAAGAACAATTAGACTGTCGTAAGGCACCATGTGTCACACATTTTGTCTTGTGCTTTATCTCCAGTGACCCTGTCCACAGCCCAGGGAAGCAGACAGAGGGTGGATGTGACCTGTAATTTACACATCCCCTCTTTATTTCACCTAAGCGTACAAGTGGAAGAGCTGCTCCTAAAATCCAGGACTCAGACATTCAAAGCCAGGGTCTCTGCCTGCCTGTCATGCTACCTTTGTGCCAGTGTGCAGGAACACTACCTGTTTCTTTGCAGGGGTTTTAAAACATGATCACGTAAGAGACAGTGGCCAGATGTGATCCAACATAATAAAAGAGAAAAGTGCTTAACTCGTATCTAGAGTCACATGAGGTTAATTTAAAAAATAGGATAAAGTATTTTGAATGTAAAGATTCACTAGGAATAGTTCAGGAGGGTTGGGTTAGGTGACTTTAGGATAATGACAGGCAAACTGATAACACTCTCCTCATTAGACGGAAGGAACACAAACAAGGCAGACAAAGCTTTACCATGAGGCCGCCATGGACGCCGCTGCCTCTGAGATTGGGCGCGTATTCTGCCAGGTCCACAGAGCGCAGCCACTCCATCACCCGGTGGTTGGTCCACTGCTGCACCTCGGACGGGCTGGCGCTGCTCTAGGGGAGCAGAGAACACCGACGGCTCAGCTGTTGGCCACAGGGCCCCACATGAGCAACCTGCACGTGCTGCCCATAAAATCCACCCCAGGAGCACAGCCACGGGACAGCCTACGAACAGTCCAGAGCAAGGCTTGACAGAGTAAAAGGTGCGCTTGCTAGCTTGGATTCGCTCTTAAAGAATTAAAATCACAGCGTTGCAAGCTTTTTTTTAAAAACACAGATAAAGCATTTCTTTACTAAAAGGCCAAGCCAGTTGGGGAAGTCTTTATCGTGACACTTAACTCTGTGGCTTGAGGAGGCAGGAAAAGCTACACCCAAGCCAAGGAAGAAGCATAACCGAGAAGCAACCCTTGGCCGCAGTTACACAGATGGAACCATCGTGGGGAAAGAAAAGAAGGAATACAGGAAAACAGAGCCCAAGAAGGGAATGAGGCTGAGCTGGAGAACGTGAGGAAGCCAGCGGCTGCTCCTGTAGGAGCCAAGGTGAAGTGGGTCTTCCTCCGCTGCCCGGCTCGGTCGTGTGCATGCTGGTAAACCCCTCACAACCCCGGCACAAACACTACCTCGTCAGATGGCCGCCTCCGCAGGCAGTTTGGCTCAAAGTTATTTATCCTCAGGACCTGGATGGCCCTTTTGATACTAAGATGGTGCAGCACACTCACAACCTTCAAAGACAGTAAGTCGTCCTGCAAACAAAGAACAAGAGGAAGTGCTCTCGGTGCAGCCAGTAGCAGGAGGACCTTCTCAGGCAGCTCTCAGAAAACTGGAACACAAGTGGAAGAGCCGTCCACCAATATGCCCAAGGGCTTGCCAGCGCCCTCAATGCTTTCGTTTCGTAGCAGAACCCTTCCTCCTGCTCTGGACAAAACCCTCCTAGCACCCAACAGCGAGAACTAAAGCTAAAGTGGCTCCCACTGCTTCTCTCTCTTCCAGACACCCCAACGAACAGCGCTGCCTGGGGCACTACAAAGGGCCGTCTGCTCAGATATTGAAGCACAATAAAGGGCACAAGCCAAGCTACCCTTTTCTTCCCTTCCTTTCAGCAGATATCTAAGGAAGCGATGTTCACTGATGATTAAACCTTGATTTCCTGAACCAAGGCCCACATCACTGCAGGGAAAACCAAAAGAGTGCAGTTGTTACGTGATTCCCACCCCGCCCCACGCCCCCGCCTCCAAAGTCCCAGTTCTAAGTTATTATGCTTTATCTACCAGACAGGATGACCAATTTTGGTGAAATGATGTCAGTTGGTACAAACGCTTTGGTGAGAGTTAAGGAGAGAAGAAAAATGAAGGACTTAGCAGTATCAACGTGCATCACCAACCAACCCCTTCAAGGAAAAACTTTCACCAGTCTGAGGCTACTGGGAGCATTTTCAAACACACGAAACACACCAAAACAAAATTATTTTAGAGGACGGTGATTTGAGGGCTGTGTCGAGACAAACACCAACACACCCAGCAAATAAATAAGGAAAACATCCATTTTAGGCACATCTTACTGAGAAGACATTTCTTACGGGGGAAAAAAAAGAAAGAAGAAAACATTTAATCTACCATAAAACTATCTTTAAAGTAAAAATATTAGCCAATCAGTTTAAATCCTTAAGGTTACTGAGTGAAAATTATTTTCTGAATTTTTTCTAAATTAACTTCTTAAAGGCAGTATTTTGTGATAAGGTAGAAAAGGCATTTAACATAGTTTAATCTAAGGTTGAGGCACCCATTCAAGACATTTCAATGTAGGCTATTTTCATCTAACTAGAGTCTATAAGAGATTTTAAAAAATCTCTGAAAGTATAATTTTTACAGTGAAAATAAAATGTTAATTATTTCTGAAAATCTTGATAGTTTGAGGGATTTTAAAAGAGGGGCTATTTTCTTTCCAATCAAAACAGTTTTTGTGACTTCTTTTGGATTTTAAAAACTTTTTATTTTTAAATAACTTTAGATTTACAGAAGATTTATGAGGATAGTACAGCGTTCGCTTCACGCAGATTCCCCTAAAGCTAACATCTTATATAACCACGATATAGTAATGCAAACTAAGAAATCAACGCAGGCAACAACGACCTGAGCTGCACCCTTTACTCAGATTTCACCAGTTTCTCTATTTAAGGTCCTTTCTCTGTTCGAGGATCCAATCCAGGATAGCACATTAAGACAAGCTTTTGTGACTCAGGACTTCCAGGGTCCAGTTTTCCGAGGTAATTTACTCCTCTACAGCCACGAGAGTCACACATGTGCTTCTTGTGATTTTTAAACCTGAATTTGCTCACATTCACACAGGAACATAGTCTTACCTAGATAGGCAACCGAATGGTTACTAGAATTTGTTCCAGGTGGAGAAGTGAGGTTTTTTTTTTTTTAAGATTTATTTATTTATTTATTTATCCCGCCCTTGCTGCTTGTGTTTTACTGTGTCCATTCGCTGTGTGTTTCTTCTGTGTCTGCTTATCTCCCCCTTGCTGTGAGGTCTTGCTGCATCAGCCCACCGTGCTGAGCGGGCCAGCCTGCCCTCACAAGGAGGCCCTGGGAAGCGAACCCGGGGCCTTCCGCATGGTAAACGGGGGCTCTATCGATTGAGCCACACCCGCTTCCTGCTGTGAGGTCTTGCTGCATCAGCCTACCGCGCCGTGTGGGCCGGCC
This sequence comes from Cabassous unicinctus, assembly GCA_029593785.1. Taxonomy (NCBI): domain Eukaryota; kingdom Metazoa; phylum Chordata; class Mammalia; order Cingulata; family Chlamyphoridae; genus Cabassous; species Cabassous unicinctus. The sequence goes on from JAQZBX010009820.1 coordinate 27,892, forward strand.
GGCCTGCCCTCACAAGGAGGCCCCGGGAAGCGAACCCAGGGCCTCCCATATGGTAAACGGGGGCTCTATCCATTGAGCCACACCCGCTTCCCGAGAAGCGAGCTGTTAAACGCAGGGGTCTGGGCACAGACAGCCTGGGTTCCAAGGCTCTACCACTATCCACCACTTTCTAACTGTGGAACTTTGGTAAGTTACTCAAGTTCTCGATTCCTTAATTTCCTCATCTGAAAAATGGGGCTAGGGGAGCAGATATGGCTCAAGTGACTGAGTTCCCACCTACCACATGGGAGGTCCCAGGTTCAGTTCCCAGTGCCTCCTAAAGACAAGCAAGACAGTGAGCTGACACGACGGGCAGGCACAGAGCTGACACAACAAGACGATGCAACAAGAGACACAAGGAGGAAAACATAATGAGAGACACAATGAAGCAGGGAGCGGAGGTGGCTCAAGCGATTAGGTGCCTCCCTCCCACATCAGAGATCTCAGGCTCAGTTCCCAGTGCCTCCTAGAAAAACAAGGAAGACAAACAGACACAGCAAGTGCAAACAATGAGGGGGTGGGGAGAGATAAATAAATAGAATAAATCTTTAAAAAAAAGGGGGCTAATAATAGGACTAACTCAAAGGGCTGTTGAGGATTGAGTTGAGTAAAGTGCTTAGAAGAGCAACTGGCACAAAGTAAGTGAGCAGCAAACTACACAGAGCAGCTATTATTCAGGTTTACATGAAGCATCCACCCATGTAGACTTTGAGACAAAGACAGAGAGAAGAAAAAAATCTCATAAGCTAAACTCCAAATTTCTTTGATACTGAAACATCCCTATTTAAGCTGGCTGTCTGAAGCTTTCCATTTATTAAAAATGTGTGTGGTAGTTGGAACCACAGCTTAGCTCACCAAAGGCCATTTAAACAAAGAGTATCTTAAGTAGAACACTTAACTAGTAGTATGTGATTTAGAACAAAGTTCTCCCAGAATCCACCTCTCTCACTGTGGTAAAAGACGGAAGAACCCTTATCCCCACTGGCTGGAAGACTGGAAATGCACAGTAACAAAGGAAGCTTCCCCGTTCCCCAGTGACTCTTGCCCTAGCAGGTCCGGGCCGAAGCGAGGAGAGTGAGGGGCTTTCAGGGAACAGCTGACCAAAGTGGAAGGGAAGGGGGAATAGAGGGGGAACAAAAGGGGGTCGTCAAAAGGCAGCCTTTTCTGGGTGGTCTTATACATAGGAATACATAATTTAGAAATTGCCAGAGCTTTACAACACTACATTCTCTATATTCTTAAAAAACAAACAAACAAAAATAAAAAACATCTTTATAAGATATCATTCACATACCATAAAACTCACCCATTTAAAGTGTATACTTCAATGTCTACATTGTATACAATCAACTTCCTGGATAGCTTCGTTTAAATTAGGTTCACTTAGCTAAATTGGGTTTTTCAATTTTCCCATGGCTGTTGCAATCACCAAACCCTACAAGTCTCACTTCAGTTCAACTCAACAGGAAATGCCTCTCCTCTCCTCAAGTCTTCAAACTCTGGTGGAATCACTGTGAAAATATTCCACTCTGCTTACTCTGCCCTTCCTGTGTTTTTCAGAGGGAAGAGCCAGGAGTGAGCCACTTACAACAGTCATGTAATGCAGCATGCGGCCATCCACCCGCCCTTCGTCAAACTGCGTCTTGTACTGCGGGAGGCCGATGTCATCCAACCACCCTGGAGCAGAGAAGTCAGCGTCGTTAGCACGCACGCCGCAGAAAAACTGCTCTTGCCATTAAAAAACAGAGGCACTATTTATGACTTGCTTTTCAAGAATAAAAACCTCTTACTAGTGACCCAGTTGAAATCCAATTTTCCGTGATTAGTTTCTTCTTCGGATCCCAGGGCTTGCAGCGCCAGCTGGAGTTTCTTTCGATGAAGTGAATGCTTGATTCCAAGTTCCTGAGAGAAGAAACAGAAACATTTACTTTAAAATTCTATCAAGAAGCGAGCATTAAAGACCAAAGAATCCCATTAAATCAGAAAACTAACCCAGGCTGGTAAAACGGTGCAGCACAAAAGGCCCCTAGAAAGCTGGGACCCCTGAAATCAGTTTATCAGTGAGCTCTACACTCCCTGGCAGGCTGCTCTCTTCTGCCACGCATCACAGGGATTCTACTTTTCTTTTGTATGGAAGAAGAGACTTTCCTTTGCAAAGTGAAGCTGAGTTGCATTTTTACATTGAGAGGATGGACCAATGATAAGGCCACAAAATGATTTTGAGAAACATGAGCTAAAGGCTTATTGTTACGGCTATACTAGCATTTTTCATTAAAAAGTCCCAGTGGCTTCAGTGTTCCCTAAGGCATGCCCAAGACCAGGCCCTTCCTTTAAGGCCGTGTGACAAGATGAACGTGGAGCAGGAGACCCAAACTTCTTCACAAGTACTTACTGTCTCCACCCACTCCCCTTCATGTGTTCTTTCCTCTCTCGGTATCCATTTCGTAAAATGAACAATCAAACAGAGAAGCAGTCACCTTCTCTAGATCTTGCTGAGAAGCCTGCAAAAGCGTTTGGCCGGATGCAATCCAGTGCCTGCCAGAGTTCAGGTAGGACCCCAAGCCCTGTTCCACAAGCCAGCTGCAAACCTGCTCCTTGGTCCATTTGGCAAACGGCATATCCAGGTCACTACAGGAGAATGACAAATTGAACGAAAGGCAATTCAAAGTCAAGTCTATAGCCTATCATCAGGACTTACAACCACACACTCAATAGACACAGAAATTCACTGGTGATAGCCATTTGACCATGAAAAGCTTAATTTTCAGTACGTCTTTGCAGGAGGAAGTGGTACTGGCATAGAAAGCTACCTTTTAAGACCACTGCCTTCCTTTCATATGAAACCACAAAAGAGTCAATGTGATTTAGCAAGAATACGTTCTATAGGAGGAGACAGACTTGAGCCAACACAAGACATTATACTAGTTTCAACCAGTGCTGTTTGAAGATTGGATTCCCAAACAGGAAACATTCAGTCAGACTGAGAGAAATTCAGGTCTAACTTGAATTAACTTTAGCAGAGTTATGGCTTTTCTCCAGATGGCAATCAATGAGAAGAGGGCGCCATGCCATCAGAGTGCAGGAAAGAGTAATCAAAGCAAATTTCTGTGTTCTTTTACTTGGATATATAAATAGTGTTCCTGTTTGGGGGAAAAAAAAAAAGAAATGTGGAGATGAACGGGGACTTTTAAAGAAATAGTACAAGGAGGTCCTCAACTGTGTACAAAGAGAGCATACGGCAAACAAGGCAGTATGGTATTTGAAGAAGGCCAGAGAGAGCCTCCTCCTCTGTGGGAACCATGCCCAGGGCCCACCGAGGCGGGAGGGACTGGATGGGAAGGTTTCTAGCCCACAATCACGTTAAAAGATTCGGCAATGCCTTGTACTATATGTCGGCCAACCCTGCCCTTTTATAACTCAGGAGGGGAGGCCAGGGCAGCTGTTCCAAAACAGCCCTATCCTTTGTTAAGAGTGTAGCAAAAGTTCTTAGAGTCTTAAAGATAAAACATTACATAATTGATACATTTAGAATTCTGATAAAATTGATGTCTTTAAGTGCTTTCACAGAGTGAACACTTATTTTTGCCAGATACTTGACACCTATTCACTCATTTAATCTTCACAATCACCTTTTGGTGTAGCTACTAATTACTATGATGGAAAAAAACCGAATTACAGAGCATGGAGGTAATTGGTTAAGGCCACCCAGCTTGGAGCAAGTGGGAAGCCAGAGATCAAATCCCAGCAGCCCCTCTCACCCTACACTCTTAACCACTGCACTGCCCCACACTTCCTGGACTAAGCTTCAGAGTACGTGCCATGTTTTCCATGTAAAGTCCAAGTGCACGGACCATCCCACAGCAGGTGTCGCTGGCCTCTGGCCACGGCTCCTCAGCTAACTCACACAGCCCTCATCGTTAATCCCCGCCACAGTGCCTGCTCTAAAGATGACCGACCCTCCACTCGTACCTCAGGACTGACTGTTTAAACCGGGGACGGCTCTAACACTGCATGAGGGTAGAGGTGGAAAAGCCCGCCATTTGGGTGTTCTTACCTGTTAGATTGTCCCAAATCTCGAGACCAACCCAACCGGGGTCCTGCAGTCGCCCTTGTCCCTCCTCTCTTGAATTCGGGCTCAGACATGTCATCTGGGTTGAACGTGGTCGACTGACTTCTCCTAAGTCTGAACAGAAGACACAAACACACTGCCATGTGTTATCCTCGACAAGGCTTTGGACTTCAAAGCTAATCAGCACATTTCCAACTGATACATTCCTTGGAGCTACTGCTCTCTGGATGTTACTAACAGAGACATTTGGATTTAAATTTCATCTGAGACCCAAGGGGCTAATGAATGCCAGGTCACAGCTTCCTTCCATCAGAGGAACAGAAAAGCATTAAAATTTCATGTCCATTTCAACCAATGTACAATTTATCCCCACATTTGAGGACGATATCAGACACCGACAATTATCAATAGTAATCACAGTATCTCATTTGCTATTCTACTTACTTTCCAAAGAGTTTCATGATGCCTCTGGACTTCTTCTTGGCATCTGGAGACGGTGGAGCTAACTGGAAAGGACTGCTGCTCTGTGAACCTTCTGGCCGAGAAGGTACACCAGCCAGGTCTAGGTGCTCTGCTACCTCCTTTTCTGTTTCAGCTATTCCAAGAACGAAATAAAGACTGGGTGAATTTTTAAGTATGGAATGAATACCGCTAGCTGTTAATCTTCCTGGTTTAGCAACTTTTAAGAATTCTTCTGCTGAAGGTCTGAATTATACAAATATAGTGATTTACAAAGAGCACCCTGCAAATATTAAAAATGGAACAGAAACGTAATTTCTATTCTAGTCTATTCTACTGTGGGCAAAGTGAATTAACCTTCAAATTAAAACCATTTTGAGATTACTATTCAAAGGTGATTTTGAATATGAATTCAAAATGAATTATTTTCAATCTTGCTGTAGCACGTGGTACTATCAGTTACTTCCTACCTCCTTCAAAATGATCACACCCCTTCACTTCTCTCGTCTTACAGTTTCGACTTGGCTGTAGCCCCCTTCTCTTCCTCCTCCACTTTAAGTTCCTCCCAAGTCTCTTCCAAATTCCACCTGCAGGATCTCATAACACCAACTAGAAGCTCACTGACTCTAAGCTCACCACTAAAGGACGGCTTTACACATCTCTAAGTGGGTGGCATGGAAACCTCTGGACCTAACCTCTCTCCCCAGTCTCAGGCTCTGAACACCTGGGTAAATTCCTAGTTTGCTGTGCCAGGGCACCTCGGAGTCAACAAATCCATCCAACTTTCCCTGGGAGACTGCTCTCCTGACAAATTCTCTTATTTAATATTCCATTAACTGTTATTCCAGTTCAAACTTTGTCTTTTTCCTTTCATTCCTTTCTCTCCCTTGGCATTGATGTCAAATCAGTCACCAAGTTCTGGTAATTCTTTATTCGAGACATTTATTCCAACCTGTTATCTCCCAGGCACTAAGAGAAGAATGAACTGGATTGCATACGTTTTCCTTTTGCTATACAATCAGTGCCTGAGTTTGCCTTAGAAGAATCACTTCTACCTTTGCACTCCCAGCTCTCCAAGCACTAGCTACTTTAGTTCCTTCAGCTGTCCACCAGTAGATGATCCCAACCTAGCAAACACAAGAGCTACTGCTTCCTCAGTGTGGTAGTTCACAGATTATAAAGGAAAATAAAAACTGCACAAATGAAATGAAAGAAACAGTGCTTCAGCAGGATAAAAAAACTTGCAGAGGCTGCTTTTCTGTGAAGCAAAGCTGTGATTATAGGTTCTAGTAAGCAGTGTTTGCCTCTTAGCGTTGATGATGCATTTCTTCAAAGAAAGATGCAAATACAGTTGAAATAGCGTCAGAATTGATCAATTTAATTCGTCCAATGTCTACTCTAGACATGTAAGGCTAGGAAAAGAGGCAAGCCAGCTCTGCTGACCTGTGTGGATGAGATACATGGGTAAGATACGTGGCAAAACCTTCTGAGAAAACCAAAAGAGCCTTTCCGTTCAAACCCCCAAGCTGGGAGAGATGCCACTGAAAAGGCTGCCGAGCCCATTCTCCTTTTAAAAGCAACAATTCTTGGTGGTTTTTTTTTGCTGGGGAGGAGTTTTTCCCTCCAATATTCTCCTCTTCAAAGGGGAAAACGGAGCTTCCTCTCTCCTCCAATCCCTTTGGGGTTTCTGAGGGCCTTTCCTGCCTTATTTAACTCTTCAGATAGCATGTCAAGTTGCCTCTGACGCTAATAAACATTACCTCCATCCTCAAAGCACTAACGTCAAAAGCACATTCCCTCAAAGAAGTCACGCTAGAACTATCGTCAGTGTCTTCTACAGGCCTACTTGGGTAAATGCGTTTCTTTTTGGAGGCTGGGGAAAACGCATACGTGGAAGAGGACCGCAAAGGCTCTGGAGTTAGTGCGTGACCACACGTGCTTTGAGGGTGAAGGAGCCAGCATGTGCAACGCCAGGACCCTCCTGCCCTCTGCCCCTGAGGGACATGTGCATTTCTGTCCAGGTCCTCTCCCGCTCACTCCAATTCATTAGCATTGGTTAAAACAGGGTTTAGGCTCAGAAGCGGGGGCTCGACAAAGGTGGAAGGAACACTGTGGAGCAGAGAACTGTGTTCTCTGAGTGCTGCCAGCTCGCTTTTGAGAGAACACAGTCGCCAAGAGCAGGGGTTAGCTGGCGAGGCTGGCATGCAAAGGGTACGATACCTAAGGTGGGTGCACTGGCACTTCTTTTACGATCTTCAGATATCCCAACAACGCACACAATCACACGCAGCCCAATGGAGAGAACACAGGGGAACGACAAAGTGAAACACAGATCCAACTCCTGCTTGCACAATCCACACCGTGGGGGGAAGGGCATGCGCCACTCAGGGGGTCTGATGTTACCGGCAGACTTCTGCTAACTTCCCCCCTGAGCCACTCATCTCTTCTCTGACAAAGAGAACTTTATGAGTAGATGAATAAGGGAAGGGAGCAGACTGAGCATTTCCTTATTCTCAAAGAATTAGGGCAAGGGCATTTTGGCCATACATACCCAAGTTCGGGGCACTTGCTGTCCTCTTGTTACTTTTTATTTTAAAAAAGCCCCGGCCAAAGGAAGATCTGGCTTTCCGAGTGCCAAAGGGATTGTCATCCACGGAGGCATCGTGTCCCGGGGCTTTAGGAGGGAGGCTCCCGAAGGGGCTGCTTTCTGCTGGAGTTTTATTCTGAGAAAGAGACAATAGCAAGTGAAAGCACTAGTGCTCCTAATCGTGTGTGTAACATTGGCCGTTACACACATGACTTCATCTAAAAGAACTGACCACACTAACACACTGGTTACCAACATCAAATGCAATAGAAACTTTAAAAAGTAATTCTGAAAGCCGCTGAAGAAACAACAGCAAAACCATGTTTGCCGCTAATCTATAATCAACGTGTTGAGGGCTTTAAACATTTAGGATAGAGACCATCTCATTTCTCAAAAGCATAGAAACAAGATATTACACAAGAAGAGTAGCAGCGGACTTCTTACTTTTCTAATAATTGTGACACTGATCTGGCTATAAGACACTTGGCTTTCCTACAATATTGCTACATCAGTAGAAGCCCAGTGGAATATTCTACAAAGCAGGCATTAGTCCTGAGCTTCTATACTGACAATGTAAGGAGATTCAACTCCAATTATTTTAAATAGTCTTCTCAAAGAATTAAAAATAAAACGAAGGCACAATCAGTAACTATTTAAAATTGTGTTGTTGTTTTAAGCTGGATTCTGGGATATAGTTGCATCTTGCCCACAAGGCACCAAACATGGATTACCAATTATCAAAGACTGTGATAAGTCAAACACACTTAACGTGAAAGCAATTAAATCTTTCTTTGCAGATTGAGAAGCTCCTTTAGATCTCTGCAGCCTTCTGAGGTACTTATCAAGAACCCATCTACGATTAAGCCATGCTTTTGAACAGCTCTTATTTTGACCTTTTCGGCTACTGGAGCTGGCAACTACAGGCACAGGACCTGTTATATATTGTTCTGGCATTGCACAAAGACGCTTTTGTTTGCACATCCTCACTGCTTCAATATATCTCGCTCTCTGTTTGTCTGCGGGGGAGGTGGAGAGAAGGGCGAGGAGATACAGCCTTTTAAGGAGCTTGTTTTACTCTACGTATCGACTGCCTGTAGGAAATAAATCCTTACAAACACCACAGCTTAGTGGATCTGTTAGCCACTTCTCAACCCTGATGTCAAAATCGCTTCAACAGTTATTGAATTGACAGGGCAGAAAAAACAGGATGCTTTTAGTTCCAGCTCTGCCATCTCCTGATGGCGCCTTGTTGGCTCCCCACGCTGGGGCTCTGGGCGCTGTGTCCCTGTCTGGAAGCTCCCGTCTACCAGACCGCAGCAAGGCTGCGATCAACATCGGGGGAGCAGGGCTGGACACCTGCTGACGACGACTTTAAATAAACACCCAGCCCTCTGCTTCGGATGCACAGGTTATATGAAATAAACTGCTGGTGGCCAAAGAAGGGCTTTTTGTGAGGCCTAAGAAAGCCCAGCTACAAGTCTTAAGAACATAAATTTTAAAAAGGTTTTTAAAAAAGAAAAAAAAAAAAAAAAGATAAAAAAAAGAGCTTAAATTGCACAATTAAGGGTTTTGGTTTCACTGGAGACACTGAAGCAATGTACATATATTAGAAATCTAAAACATTTAACGTTGCAATCTGGACATAGAAATTACCTCTGGAGGCTTCTGAATCAACTCCTTGTCCTGTTCAAAACAACAACAACAACAATTAGGATTGTCATAAGAGTCCTAAATATATTTAGAATTTTCTATACACAGGTCTACACATTTTTAAAAAAATTACATCTATTTCTAAGCTACCAAATCCCAGTTCTGTTTATTTCCTGCTATGTTTCACTGTAGTCTCCGTTTTTGGTGTTACATACTACTTTCAATTATTCACATTCATACATCTTAATATTTATTGTGAACTGTGGTATTTAATAACTTTCCATTAGAGAAACCACATGCTCTCCTTAAGGGTTTTATTTGCAAAATGGGAAAAGACAATGATCCCTAAATGTTTTCTTCTTTGGGTAACAGGCACAAAAAAGCAAAGAACCAACCCCTTCTGCTGTCTCTGTCTTCAGACTGTCCAGGCTGCTGGACTTGTGCAGGCTTGAAGTTCTAAAAATAACCACAGTAATAATTAGGATTAATAATAGGTGGCTCTGGCACCACTATTTCTAAGTAGAACGTCTTGGAAAGAAACTAAAATGGTGTGTGGGTTGACTACTGATAATAAAAGAAAATCTGGATTCAAGCAATCACTTATGTGCTTAACTAAATTATAACATTGAGTTCTTTTAAAAGCAAGGGTGGTTAACTGTCCTGCCAGTAGCTCTAAATGCCCTGCACATGCTAGAATAGCTGGAAAAACACTTAGGATTATCACTGTGATGTCAATATTTGAAAACAGACCAGTGTTTTCCACGGACCAGTGGGACATCCTTTGCAAAATCAATTTATACCAGGAACTTTTTAATTACTCATGTACTATTTACATCTCATCCTCTTTAATGAAAATAAAGAGCAAAAGTTTTAATTTTCAATTCACAAAGGAATCAATTTTATGCTTCTGGCAAAGCAATTCATTTCGTAATTCTGATCAAAGCATAAAAGAGGAAGCCCTGTTGCTGCCCATAAAAATTCATTTGCTATCCTATAGAAGGCAAAGTGACATAGGACACATGCAGAGATTTTCTCTTTCACATAGTTAGCATTCAATTATATGGAGCTGGTGTTATTCAGAAACTGAAGGCAGGAATATGAGGTGGGTTTTAAAAGAGAGGGAGGAAAAAAGTAAGGTCTTTGCTCTAAGAAATAGGGTTAAAATATAAATATATGAACAAACTTTTTAAAGGCATTTTCATGTACTTTGCCTATATAAGTTGCTAGATGTAGCTGACTACCAAATAAAAGGAAAAAATAATGGCGAGAAAAGAAAAGACCTCATCTTTGAGTATTGCTTTGAAAATTGATTTTCCTAATGTAATCCAGATTTTAACTTGGATAAACATAGATACTAGGTCAGTTTATTAAATTAAAAATGCAAAAAAAACAACCCAAAAAACTTCAGACTTTCCAGTCATCACATCATTCTCTGTAACCTCTTTTCTACTAGATTCAAAATATAAGTCAGTACAAAAATGAAATTAAAGGCACTGACCTCAACTATACTATGATGAAGGAAGGCTAAAGATCTGCAGAAACTTGAAATGAGATGACAATAAAAGAGCAAGTATTTCTTTATAAACTATCACCGCCCGCCCACCCCAGTGATTATAGCTGTTAATTTATTCAGGCCTCAGAGTACTACTAACCACCTGTTAACCACTGGTTAACACTGGTTGTTGTTAGTGTAACAGAACCCTTGTCTCTCCCACCACCAATCACATTTTTTCACACTCAACAAAATATAACTTACAAAAGACTATCGCACAGTTGGGATTCAACAGCTGCACCAAAGATTATTTTTCCATCACTAAAATGTAAAAAAGGAGTATATGAATTCCATAAGTAAAAGACCATATAATATTCTGGGTGAACTGAATCGTCAAGAACAAAACACTGTTCAAGGGAAGCTATTTCTCTTTTTAAAAAAATATTTATTTTGTATTATTGTAAGATTAGGCCATTCATTTGGGAATACACTGGCAAAAAATTCTATTTGCCTAGGGAGGAACCATCTATCTGTGCCCTGTCTCCTTCCTAAGCATCTTCTAAATGGCCTCATGTAGAGAATGGCTGCTATTCTCTGGTTCACAGCCCTTCGACGGCCACCTGGGACCCAGTGGATGAAACCCGAGTCCTTAAAACCCCTCTCTAACATTCTAACATAACCACCCTACTCGCCCTCCACAGTCTCATCTCCGATTATTTTCCACTTCACGCTTTTTTTTCCTGCTTCACACCTTTTATTTTAATAATACAGAACTGATTATAGGTCCCCAGTATCTGCCTCCGTTTCTTGCTTCTCTGGGTAAAACTGAATCTGTAAGTAAATGCAATGTGCCCTTGTTTTCAGTTGTTCTACTATTTTGAACATCTATATCCCAATATTAGGTCATAAATGACATACTTCTCTTCAAATGAAGTCTCTGGTTTAGGAGGCAATATTGCTTTCTCGGAAATTTCCAAGCCTGTAGATGCTGGCAATAATGAAGGGGTTGACACTTGCAAGATGCCAGAGTGGAACTGTAATATAATCATAGAAAGTTAAAGTTCAATCAAATAAACAAAAGCCATAGAGTAACAAAAAGTAAATAACAATTAGTCTATCAACACAATTTCAAATACCTGTGTTCAGAACTCTATTCTTATACTTAGAAAATGATTTCAGAATATAAGCATCTACATAAACAAAGTGTTAGGGAAAACATTTTGCAATAAGGTAATTTTTTTTTGGTGGGGGGGGAGGTCTTGGGGATTGAACTCAGGACCTTGTACCTGGGAAGCAGGCGCTCAGCCACTGAGCCACATTCGCTCCCCAATAAGAGTTGGCTTTTTCTTTTATTTGTTTGTTTTTAAGAGGTTCTGGGGATTGAACCCAGGACCTTGAACACGGGAAGCAGGTGTTCAACCACTTGAGCTACATCTGCTCCCACTGACTATTGTGGAGAAGACACAATAAAGAGAATTAAGTTAACAATGTACCCTAACAAACGTCGACCCTGGCACACGTGCACACTCGCCTAGCTGACCCTAGAGGCCTCACTTAACTAGGAATCAGTTTCTGTAAAATGAGAAGGGCAATGCCTACCTGACAGGTTCGCAACCATTTAAGATAAGATTTGGGCAAAGTGCTTTGTAAACAAAAGCATTATATTCACTTTACTTTCTACCACGAGTCTAACATAGGACCTTGGCCAAGCCATAACTATTACCTGTGTGAACTACTTGACCAACTGCTGTTAACGAAATTAATGAAAAGTGTAAGTAAAACCAATTCCAACCTACTTTGTGGCTGCTACTCAAGACACATTGTTTAATACTAACAATATCACACCTACAGACAAAATGAACAATACGTTTTCCCAAACGAATGCTCACTGTATCCCAAGGGTGGCGTCTGTGAAAGAATTTTTAGACTCTGGTTTTCAGCACTTTCAGGCAGTTAGGTTGTGGCCACATTATGAACTGATAACTGGTACACTTTAAAATAGATTGCCGTTTAAAAAAAGTGAATAAAACTCGCCTCCACAAACTCACATCTGCAAGCCAATCAGCCAGCGGAGCTCCTCACCTTGACGCTCAGCCAGTCAGGAAGGGACTCTCTCCTGAAAACCCGCAGTAACCCCACATTCACATCCTGAAAACCCGCAGTAACCCCATATTCACAGCTTATGCATCTCACGCCAGCCCTGACAGTCCACCAAGCCCTCGACTCCAGAGTCCTAAAAACCTGTATATGATCAGAGAATGCACTTGCCCAGCACACTGCTTACTTGAGTGAGCAATAAATCCAGCTTTGTGATTTCTGTTTCAGATACTGAGTGGTGGCCTCATCCTTTGATGCCATAAAAGGTTATAAAATGTGAACTCATGTTGTTATAAAATAGGTGATTAGATCACTATGATGTTTTCAGTTTGAATCTTTATGATTATTCCCAGGCAACTTATTTAGCCATCATCCCTGCTTCCTGAAATTCATACATCTCCTCAGGTTCCTAATTGTGGGAAGAAATAACTACCCATTTATTTATCTCTCTTCAAACTTCAAGGCTTTATCTCCAACATCAAATCTTACTACTGGCTTTTCTATAGAAATATGGTTGAACTACCTCAACCCTTATCAAACCATTCTTATTTCAAACTAAAAACCTATCGATAAACTACAGTTCACAACATGAACACACTTTTTATTTTAAGGGCTTGAGATTATCTGGTGTACCCTCCATGTAACAGCAGCCCTTCTCTGACAATGGAGCACGCTCACTAGAGGTCAAATGCCAGTTTTCCTTCAGTGTAAATACACATTTAACAGGGTCTTTCCCCTCTGAAATATCTCTTATCAATTACTTGATTAATTCCATATTTTAGCCCACCCCCTACATTTAAGGGAGATATGTTAATTGCTTTCTCCTTAAATTCATTTTCTCATTATATAATTACCAGCAATATACATGAAAAGTAGAGCTGCCACTTGGTTTCTTCTGGCTACCTATAGTAAAATGTGAAAGGAGGAATGACCGAAGAAAGGAACTGTAAATATAAAGAAGCCAGGATGGTTTAGTTAAGAACTAAAAGCGTTTCCTTTTTCTGGACTATCCAGATAGCAAATTACATTAAAATGAAGAAATGACTTCTGGGCAAAGAATAAACCCAGGTGCTATGGTCTCAGGAGTAAGCCAAAGGTGTGGCTGAAAACCCTTTATTATCACCTCAGGGAGACTAAGGTGGTCTTGTCTCTTTGAGTCTTTCAAACAGATCCAAAACCCTAAAAATCTTAGGGAATGTCCCATAGCAGCCTTACAGGGAACGTAAGGTACAAAAAGACTTATTCTGAGGTTATTCATGAGTATGCTTTTATCTAACAGAGTGGGTTATAAATTGATTTATAAGGTATCCCAAATGTCTTTAACAGAAATATACCAAATTAGACTCATAAAGGCATAGAGATAGTACAAAATGAAAATAGGTCATTGAACTCTCAGGCTTCTAGGGGCACAAAACAGGCTGACAAAACCACCTGGCTGCAAAAATAGGCTACTTTTTTTTTTTTAGGAGGTACCAGGGCTGAACCCAGGACCTTGTACATAGGAAGCACGTGCTTGACCACCAAGCTACATCTGCTCCCCCAAAACAGGCTACTTTTCATGGAAAAGTAAGGATGACTGGGAAGTCTGGACCCTAATACAGGAACTGGCTGGACTTGACAGAGGTGTGCTTTCCATTTTCCCTCTTTTTGAATGCAAGTATCTTTAGTAGTGATCCTAAGCCTACTGCACTGTTTGTAAGTTGTTTTGGGGACAGGTAACTTGTCCTTTATGTTACCAATTCTTTAAATCAAAAGGAATGGTTCTCAAGAAGCTGTACCCAGCAAAGTATTGGTGGTGGGGTGGTGTATGATGTTATGCATGTTTGTTTTGTAAGGTCACAATTTTCACTATGCGCTTATTGTTTATGTATGTTCATGTATGAATGATATATTTTGATAAAAATAAACAAATAAATAAAAAGAAGCTGTGCCAAGGAGCTCTACCTGAAGAGCTCCACCCACATCTGGATCTGACACGGATGACAAGATCCTGGGTGCTGATACCTAAATGGGATGAGACTCAAGGGTCTTTGGGAAGGGGACGAGTGCATTTAACACGGGAAAAGGATATAAGTCGTTAGAGCCAGAGGGTATGGCTGTACCGATATACCCCATCCTGTGTGACTTCTTACAGTGTGAATGTTACTCGCCCATCAAGAGGTAGAGTCTATGTTCCCTCTCCTTGAATCTGGGCAATTCTGTGGTGGACTATGTGGAGGAGACCCTACATAACTCCTGAGCAAAGCCATAAAAGGTGATGCACATTCCCCTGGCCCCTTTGGGCTGCAAACCTTTGGAGCCCAGGCTCCACCTGTAAGGAAGCCAAGCAGCCACCTGCAGTTGCTCCACCCGGGCCCCAGGCAGCCTCAACCACCTGACCTGGGAGTGAAGAGCCATCAGATGACACAATCCCCAGGTTTCGCCCCACCCCAGCTGCCACCACGTGGAGCAGAGACATGCTCCTCCTGCGCGCTGCCCAAATAGCAGGCTCGTCAGCACAGTAAAGGTTCTTATTCAAGCCACAGAGTTCTGGGGTGGGATGCAATAGGTAGCTGAAACCGATTTGGGGGCCAATTTAACACAAAAATAAAATAAATGAGTTTAACACTGTTTTTTTCCCTCCAGTTGCTTTCTCCAAGTAAAAAAAAAAAGTCAGAGGGAAATTTTGTTCCGTCATCTTTCAGTCATCGTCCCAAGTAACCAACCTGTTTATATAAACTCACTTTACCCCCCACTCTATCCTCTACTTAAAAAAAATATAGAATAAGTAAATTAGAAGATCATATTTAAGATGGTATCTATTTCCCAAGGATTCAAATGTCTTTCCTGAATTATATAAGCAATTTTGACATTGCCCAAGGCATTTATTAAAGAGAAGAAAAAACACACATTTCAAATAAAGACCAGTAGGACACAGAAACTGCCAGAACAAACCAAGTTAGTAATTAAACCGAGGAAAGGACTTCTGTCTTTCATGTCGTCAATTAAGTTGGACCATCACAGTCTCATCAACAGGAAGCAAGCACTGGAGGTCTGTAAATACCTCTTCCGGAATGCTAGTGTTAAACGGGTCGTGACTGGGCGATCCCAGGACGGGAGTGGGTGATGGGCTTTTCTCCAGATCACTAACGCCCTGAGCATCCAAAACGGTGGACACGGAGCTGGAACTGGGCAGCTCTTCACATTCGCCATCTCTGCCTAGCGAAAGACAAAGCCAAAGAGGACATCAGCGGCTTCCGTTCACATGTCATTTTCAGAAGAGAAGACTCCCAGTTTGATTGAACCCAGAAACCTTTCTGATCCTCAAAAATCAGAGTCGCTTCTCCTGGCATCACTTGAAAAATGCACAACATGGGATCTAGGAAGTAGCATCTTAAACGGGGAGCACCTGAGGCCCGGGGTCTCGGGCTGCACTGAGCACACTAGAGTGGTTTTAGCAGAGGAAGTCGTATTAGACAGAATCATCGACTCTCATGATTGAAAGAAAACAAAGTTAATTTACATCAATGACCCTCCTGTAATTTTGTTTGAAAATTTGAGGTTTTATAAATTTCAGCTTAAAAATAATCTAGCTGAAGAATACCTGTAGTACAACAAACTAATTCTGCATCACAATAGTCACAATTTAAACAACTCAATTTTCATCACTGCTGTGCTCTTTAAAAACAGAGAAAAAGCAGAATGGATGTAGCTCAATGGTAGAGCGCCTGCTTCCCATGTATGAGGCCCTGGGTTCAATCCCCAGTACCTCCTAAAAAAAGAAGAAGAAAAAGGGTATTAGAGAAAAAGGGGGGGGGGGAAAGGCAGACAACCTTTTGATCTTTATGGCATTTTAAAACAGAAAGAACAGCCTAATAAAGAAAAGAAGCCAAATATCCAGCAGAGTGGCAACTTTGAGAATTCTCTCATAGCCCTAGAAGCTAAAAGGGTTATGTGCTAAACATAGAACCAGATATCAATTTTTAAAAATAGAAAGCATTATGCTTGAAACGCTAATCTCCGCATGAAACTCAACGATAAATCATGTAACTATTTATAGATCATAACTAGCACAACTTTTTAATTTAGGTTTTATTAGAAGTTTATTATAATTTTATTAGAATTTTAGTTTTATTAGGATTTTACAAGGATAATTAAATATAAATCCAAGTGAGAAATCAGTGTTTAAATAACTTCATTGGAACAGGGCATAATTTTCAATAGTTTATGAAAAGTTATGCTAATATAAACAGTTAACAACTGCTTCCTTAAAAACTACACATTTATACGTACAGAAAAAAAGACTAGAAAGAAAGAAACAAAAATGCCAACAGTGATCACAGCCTGTGGAATTATTTTACACTTCTCTATTTTCCAAATGTTTAAACAGTCTTATTACAGGAAATAACTTTTCCTTCCTTGGTTTTTAAACCTAAGAATTACAGTGTTGAAATTCTATAAAGTCAAATAATATTTAAATGATATGCATGTGTAAAAATTTATTACTTGCAAATTTGCATTTCTCCTTTTAAAGAGAGACCCTTTGGAAGGCATAGAAAATGATGAGTGATGAGAATTGCCGCAAGTTAACTCTGATAATTAGATGTCCATTCACTCACTCAGACATTTATAAAGTCCAAATATATGCCAGTCCTTGTGAATGAAAAGATGAAGATTCAAGTCTTTCAAAAATCCTGGTCTCAACTAGTCCTGTTTCTTGCTTTGTAAACTCATCAAAATTAAAATTTCAAAACCTGAGTGTCTCACAGTTACCGTCCAAAAGACGTGTTTATTTCCTGTGTTTGCCTTTAGAGCAAATAATCCCCACGTACGCACTGCTAATAAACAAGGGCACTTTCAAAGCTGCTTTTCAAAGCAGTTTTATTGAGACATATTCACATACCATACAATCCATCCAAAGTGTACAATCAATGGCTTTTAATCACAAGTTGTGCATTTATGACCACAATCAATTTTAGAATATTTTCATTACTTCTATACCTCTTAGCAGTCACCTCTCAACCCCTCTCTCCTTCCCCATCCCTACATAACCATTCATCTATTTCTTTTTTTTTTTTTTTAAAGATTTA